>CAUYRH010068564.1:0-126534 GCA_963574655.1 Perodicticus potto
TTTTTTTTTTTTTGAGACAGAGCCTCAAGCTGTCACCCTGGATAGAGTGCCGTGACATCACAGCTCACAGCAACCTCCAATTCCTGGGCTCAAGCGAGTCTCTTGCCTCTGCCTCCCAAGTAGCTGGGACTACAGGTGCCCGCCACAACGCCCGGCCATTTTTTGGTTGCAGCTGTCATTGTTTGGCGGGCCTGGGCTGGATTCGAACCTGCCAGCTCAGGTGTACGTGGCTGGCACTTTAGCCCGTTGAGCCGCAGGCATCGAGCCAAGATAAGAACTTTTTAAAGGTTATAAACTTTCATGTACCCTTTACTTTTTCTTTCTAATTTGTATCCCACTTTTGTTATTATATATCTATTTTTATGATTGTTTAACATTTCTTTCCCAATAAACTATAAGTGCCACAAGAACTGACATGAGATCTTTGGCATTCGCTATCACATTCTCTGGGCACGGCACAGTTCCTTGCACATAGCAGGCAGGCAAAATGTGTTTAAAAATTTATTACAACTAAGTATTTTGGGTATGGTGGCACATGGCTATCGTCCCAGCTACTTAGAAGGCTGAAGTAGAAGGAATACTCAAGCCCAGGAGATTGAGGCCACCCTGGGCAATATACTGAGACCCCTTTTCAAAAACAAAAAACTTAAATAAACCCTTTGACCCCACATGTAAGAATTCATAAGGGAAACAACAGGTCTATTACACAAAGATATATGAGGTCTGACAATTAAGTTCATGAACTCGTCCTAGAAAAAGTGCTACATGCCTCGGCGCCTGTAGCTCAAGAGGCTAGGGTGCCAGCCACATACACCGGACCTGGAGGGTTCAAATCCAGCCCCGGCCTGCCAAACAACAATGACAACTACAACCAAAAAAATAGCTGGACATTGTGGCAGGCACCTGTAGTCCCAGCTACTTGGGAGGCTGAGGCAAGAGAATCACTTAAGCCCAAGATTTTGAGGTTGCTATGAGCTGTGACGCCACAACACTCTACCCAGGGTGACAGCTTGAGATTCTGTCTCAAAAAAAAAAAAGAAAGAAAGAAAGAAAAAGTGCTACATACCTCATTGCTGAATATCACTATGGTCACCTTTAAAGTACTCTGCTTGGGAAGCTGTGCACTGATGCCTGCACCTAGTCTACCCTTCAAAGCAATGTTGGAACTCTTTCCCTGGATGACCATCAGAGCTGTCTTCATATTACCCTTGATGTCCTGAAAGGCATCAAAACGTCTTTCTTTCCATTTCCTTTATCTTCAGATCAGGAAAAAAGTCACTGGGGCCAGATCAAGTGAGTAAGGAGCGTATTCCAATACCATTATTTGTTTATTGGCTAAAAACTCCCTCACGGACAGTGCTGTGTGAGCTGGTATACTGTCTTGATGTAAGAGCCACACCTTCTTCATGCCAAGTTTTAATCAAAATCTTCCTAACTGGGCCTTCCTAACAGTGGCTCATGCTTATACTCCTAAAACTGGGAGGCTGAGGTGGGTGGATTGCTTAAGTACAGGACTTCAAGACCAGCCTGAGTATGACCAAAACCCTATATCTACTAAAAAATAGGAAGAAAGAAAAAAAAAAACTAGCCAGGCATTGTGGTGGGCACCTGTAGTCCCAGCTACTCAGAAGGCTGAGGCCAGAGAATCACTTTAGTCCAAGAATTTGAGGTTGCTGTGAGCTATGATGACACAGCACTCTACCAAGGGCAACAAAGTGAGACAGGTGTAATGAGAAATTTATGAATGTTTGTTCATTGCCTAATTCAAGCTCCAGCATTCTTATGATGGCACACAAAACACTCACCAACAATGAATACCACTCTGCAAGATACTGCCACACATCAACATGAACAAACAGTCGTGAGACACTGATAAACCAAGGTTATGAAACTTCACCGAGTTGTTTGTACACTGAGTAATGCCAACATAGCACACAGTGGCAAGTTCATGAACCTAATTGTCAGATCTTGTATATTTCAAGTGTTCATTCCTACATCATTATAAAAATTAGAAACATTGGGGACAGCACCTGTGGCTCAGTGGGTAGGGCATCGGCCCCATATACTGATGGTGAGAGGTTCAAACCCAGCCCCAGCCAAATAGCAACAAAAAAATAGCCAAGCATTGTGGTGGGCGCCTGTAGTCCCAGCTAATCAGGAGGCTGAGGCAAGAGAATCACTTAAGCCCAGGAGTTGGAGGTTGCTGTGAGCTGTGGATGCCATTGTACTCTACCAAGGGCAACATAATGAGACTCTGCCTCTAAAAAAAAAAAAGAAATTAGAAACATCAATAAATTACATAAAGTAATTAAGGTATCATCATAAAATGAGGAAAAGTATTATAGCTCTTTATTCGGTATAGAAATAGCTCCATGCCTCCTGAGCCAGAGTGAGACCCTGCCTCTAAAAATAGCCAGGCATTATGGTGGGCGCCTGTAGTCCCAGCTACTTGGGAGGCTGAGGCAAGAGAATCGCTTAAGAGTTCAAAGTTGCCGTGAACTGTGATGCCACAGCACTCTACTTCTAAAAAGAAATAACTTCCATGATATATTAATTTTTAAAATCAGTATAAAACAGAATACATGTTATAATTCTATTTTTGTTTAAAAACATGACTGTATATGTATGCATTGAAAAAGTCAAAAAGTATATAAAATATTAAAAGCTATTGTCTCTAAATAATGGGGTTGTGAAATATGTTTTGTTCTCTAGATTTTTATATACTCTCTGAATTGTTTACAATGAGCTTATATTAATTTTGTAATGGGGAAAAAACAGTACAGATATCTTAAAAGCAATACAACATAGCCCTTCAAGTCTCCTTCCTGGCTGCAGGATAAGTTGAAACTCCTCAACATGACATAATAAAGCCTGTTAAGAGAGCCAGCGCTTTACACGTGCTGAGCAAGTTATCATTCTAAAATATGCCACTCATGCCTCTTTGCCCAAACTATTCTTTCTACCTAGAAAGGCTTCCCCATTCCCAGCTTCACAAACTTCAAATCAAGTCCAATGTGACCTTTCCGTGCAGGCTTCAATGGAATAAATCTTGACCTTCTCTCTCTACAGCTAATAGTCCACTGTAAGCTTTGCTCTTGTAATGCTTAACACCATGTTAGAGTTAGATACTTACAAGTCTCACCCTACACAGCTCTAGAAGATAAGGATCACATCCCTTTACCCTTTATCCCAAACACTTAGCACAATGTTAGTACACAGAAGATGATACACAATAAACATCTGGAATTCATCAATAAGCAACATAAAACTATATAATTTTTTGTATTCTGCAAAATGAAGGGAGATGTTTCCAAATACCTTAAAAACTAAACTATCACACAGAAAAGGGAGCAGGGTAATTTGGAGAGGTTTCAAAGGCAGAACAGGCACCAATGTGTCAAAGTTAGTAGGGAAGAAGTTTCTAACAAGTTTGTGTGAAAACAAATGCAGCTATCCCAAAATAGCTCAATTCCAGTAAATGCAGTGCTCAAGCAGAGGCTGAGCAAGTTCTAGTAGATGATTTATAGGTAATTTTTAGGTCCTTTCTGGCTTAATATTGAATAGTTCTGAGAACATAAAATGATATAATCAATTTATGAAGATGTTAAGTCTTGACCAACCTAAAACACTGAACAATATTTAGTACATGGAGCCTGGATAGGCAATGAATACTGGTCTAAATACAATACGCACATAAAGAAAAACCTAAATCAACAAATTCTGATTTTAACTGAGTCTGTCATTAACTCTGACACAAAATTTGGAAGTCGGCTCAGCGCCTGTAGCTCAACGACTAGGGCACCAGACACATACACTGGAACTGGCAGGTTCAAACCCAGCCCGGGCTGGCCAAACAACAATGACAATTACAAAGAAAAAAAAAAAAACATAGCCGGTGTTGTGGCGGGCACCTGTAGTCCCAGCTACCTGGGAGGCTGAGGCAAGAGAATCACTTAAGCCCAAGAGTTTGAGGTTGCTGTAAGCTGCGATGCCACAGCACTCTACCGAGGGCAAAATACTGAAATTCTGTCTCAAAAAAAAAAAAATAGAAACATTAGCTGGGCATTGTGGTAGGCGCCTGTAGTCCCAGCTACTCAGGAGGCTGAAGGAGGACTGATTGAACCCAGGAGTTTGAGGTTGCCGTGAGCTACGATGATGCCATCACACTTTACCCTACACCCAGTGCAACAGAGTAAGACTCTGTTTCAAACACAAAACCAAAAATTTTTGTAGAGAAGAAGTCTTGCTCTGTTGCCCAGGTTAAGCAATTCTCTTGCCTCTGCCTCCCAAAGTGCTGGGATTACAGGTATGAGCCACCATGCTCAATTGTACCCGGCTACCATCCTGTTTTCATCTGTATAAAGGAGAATTCATCTAGTTCCCTATTTCAAAATAACTTCTGTAAGTACAAACATTTTAAGAAACCATGAGACCAAAATAGAGGCTTACTCAATCAACCTCTGCTTTCAGAATACTTGCTCTGCAAGAGAAGTCCCTTTTCATCCGGACCATCTTGCAAGAATGTTGTTTTCATTTGTCAAAAAGAGACACCGCACATTCATACATATAAAAAGAGAGCAAAAGGTAAGCTTGTTAAATTATCGAGACAAAACAAATTAAAACATTTTTGAGACTGATTAAAGACTAAAGGTAAATACTACACCAAGGAAAATAATATTAGAAATCACTGGGTCAAATCTCTCATTGAATGCAGGCAATCCTCTATGGGTGACTACTTGACGCATCCATTGCTAAGTCAATTATGTGCTATTTCAAAAAGTAATCAGTTCAAAAAAAAAAAAAAAGTAGTCAGCTCTCCTGTTAGGTGGCACTAATTATCAGAGAGCTCTTCCTTAGACTGGGTCCTATTGATCTGTCCTCTTACCACTTTAATTTTCTGGTGCATTTTACTCCCTCTATATTTATATATAATAGTAAATATGCAACATAAAAATGGAGGTTTGGAGCAGCTACTCATATACTTAGCCAAACAAAACATAAGTCAGCTGAGCCAATAGAATAGATGTAGCGATTAGACTGCCGTTACCAGTGGCACTGAAGCAAAGTACTATTATCTTCCTACCAGGTACCTAAAAGAAGGTTAGTAAAGCAGAATACTGCTGAATACTCACTGTTGAAATGATTAGTCCAGGAGTGGGGAGCCATTTCATATCTGAAGGCCTCATTAACTTAGCTGTAATATAAGGCAAGTTGGAAGGCCGAAGCAGGTGGATTACCTGAGCTCACAGGTTGGAGACCAGCCTGAGCAGAGCGAGACCCTGTCTCTAAAACTAGGCAGGTGTTGGCTGAGCCTGTGGCTCAGTGAGTAGGGCACTGGCCCCATGTACAGAGGGTGGCGTGTTCAAACCTGGCTCCGGCCGAATTGCAAAACAAAAAAATAGCCAGGCTCCGGGAGGCTGAGGCAAGAGAATCGCCTAAGCCCAGGAGTTGGAGTATGATGCCACGGCACTCTACCGAGGGTGATAAAGTGAGACTCTGTCTCTACAAAAAAATAAATAAATAAATAAAATAGCCAGGTGTTGTGGTGGGCACCTGTAATCCCAGGTATTTGGGAGGCTGAGGCAAGAGAATTGCTTGAGCCCAGGACTTTGAGGTTACTGTGAGCTATAATGCCACAGCACTCTACCAAAGGCTCAGCACCCATAGCACAGTGGTTACCGTGCCGGCCACATACACCAAGGGTGGTGGGTTCAAACCTGGCCCAGGTCAGCTAAACACTGCAACCAAAAAATAACCAGGCGTTATAGCGGGTGCCCGTAGTCCCAGCTACTCAGGAGGCTAAGGCAAGAGAATCACTTAAGCTCAAGAATTTGAGGTTGCTGTGAGCTATGATGCCATAGCACTCTACCCAGGGCAACATAGTGAGACTCTGTCTCAAAAAAAGAAAAAAAAAATAGTACGTTATTTTGAAAAAAATCTAACCACTATGTACTTAATAATTTCAAAAAATAAAAACTAGGGTGGCGCCTATGGCTCAGTGGGCAGGGTGCCGGCCCCATATACCGAGGGTGGTGGCTTCAAACCCAGCCCCGGCCAAACTGCAATATAAAAATAGCCAGGGCTTGGCGCCTGTGGCTCAACAGGCTAAGGCGCCAGCCTCATACACCTGAGCTGGCAGGTTCAAATCCAGCCCGGGCCCACCAAACAACGATGGCTGCAACCAAAAAATATCTGGGCATTGTGGTGGGTGCCTGTAATCCCAGCTACTTGGGAGGCAGAGTCAGGAGAATTGCTTGAGCCCAGGAGTTGGAGGTTGCTGTGAGCTGTGGAGCCACAGCACTCTACCCAGGGTGACAGCTTGAAGCTCTGTCTCAAAAAAAAGAAATAACCAGGCATTATGGCAAGTGCTTGTGGTCTCAGCTGCTCAGGAGGCTGAGGCAAGAGAATCGCCTAAGCCCAGGAGTTAGAGGTTGCTGTGAGCTGTGTGACATCACAGCACTCTACTGAGGATGATAAAGTGAAGACTATGTCTCTACAAAAAAATAAAAATAAAAAAATTATTTGTTAATTTTAAAGTTAACTAACCTTTTAACAACTTTGTTGTGTCTGCTTTTTGTTGGAAAACATCTGAATGTTTGGTGGCAGCATGGAGGTCCACAGTCTCAGATGCTCCTCTGAGTATCAGTCATTTGTGACCTTAAAGGCATCTGATCTGGATTAGGTAGGACAATGTGATTTACGGCAATTAAGTGGTTGAAAAGCGAGAAAGCATTTTCCAGGCATGTTGCCAAAGGCATGGGTACTCTACCGCATTTTTCTGTATTTCAACTGCATTTTTCTTAGTATCTGACAATGACTTTAAAATGTCATCTACTGCGATCTCAATCATTTCGATCTGTAGTTCTTTAAGTGCCTTGATGATATCAACTAGGTGAGGCCAAAATGCTAATTTGAGGATGATGTTATGATTCTCAAAGTCAGTGAACCTTTCATTGTATTCTCTAGTTACTAGGTCTATAAAAGCTGTGTATTCTTCAATGATTCACATACATCATCCTGCTCATCAATGACCTTTGCTAATTGGGGAAAAGGTTTATGTGAAATTTCCTCTTTTTCAAAAAGCTTAGAGTTCTGCTACCTATCATATATAGACTTAGTTTTTTATCTTGTAAAGGAATATTCAAGTTGTTTTGACTTGACATAATATCATATAGAAACACTACGTTTGTCTACATAAATCTTCTTTCAATAATTCACATTGCTGATTCTGATCTTCACAAAATTTAACTATCTGTTCCTGCAGAGATAAAATTTTGGCTAAGACCAGTCCTTGCAATAGCCAACGTACTTTAGAATGATATGGCAAATCCAACCCACACTCAATACCTCAGCTTTAGCATGTTAGCAAACTCAAGATTCCATGTTGCATTTGCCTAAATATAGTCAACAATGTTCATTACTTGTTGCGAGATTTTGCCATTGCAAGACACAATGAAAAGAAATGAGATCATCTGGATCTATTAATAGTTTTTTTTTTTAAATCCGTGCAAGAAATAAACCCCGCATGTTTTTCTGTCATAGAAAGTCCACTGTCTGTACATACACTCACTCAATTTACCAAATTCAGTCCACTTCACATTTATCTTGAAAGTTGTTGATGATATCTATTCATCATGTTCTGTTCCCAAGAGTACTCAAAGCAAATAACTCTTCACACCAAAGAAAATCTTGTGTTATAACCCAAATGAAGTATAAAATCTGCATGGAATCAGTAGTATCAGTTGATTCATCCAAAGTGATTGAATAATATACATTTTCCTTTTGAAGTATTGCTTGAAGTTGTTCTGTTAAACTGAAAACTAATTCATACTGCACCATCAGTTATGGTTTTCTTTTAAAGAGGCAGTTGTTATCCAATGTACTCAGCCCTACCATAAAAATAATCTATAGCTTTCATACGAAGGCTATAATCCAATTATAGTACAAGAATATGGGGAAAGGGGCAAGGGAGGGGAGGGGGGAGGATAGGTGGAGGGAGGGTAATAGGTGGGGCCACACCTACGGTGCATCTTAGAAGGGTACAAGTGAAACTTACTAAATGTAAAATACAAATGTCTTAACACAATAACTAAGAAAATGCCATGAAGGCTATGTTAACCAGTTTGATGAAACTATTTCAGATTGTATATGAAACCAGTACATTGTACCCCATGATTGCATTAATTACACAGCTATGATTTAATAAAAAAAAAAAAAAAGAAGAAGCAGCAGCAGCAGTTGTGGCTGTCAGGGTGGTTCATGCCTGTAATCCTAGCACTCTAGGAGGCCTAGGCGGGTGGATCACTTGAGCTCAGGAATATGACACCAGCCTGAGCAAGAGCAAGACCACATCTCTACCAAAAAGAAAAACTAACTGAGCATGGTGGTGCGTGCCTATAGTCCCAGCTACTGGAGAGGCTGAGGCAAGAGGATTCCTCAAGGCCAGGAGTTTGAGGTTGCTATGACCTATGATGCCTCAGCACTCTACTGTCTCTGCCTCAAAATAAATAAGACTCGGTCTCAAAAAAAAAAAGGGCTCGGCGCCTGTGGCTCAACGGACTAAGGCGCTAGCCACGTATACCCGAGCTGGTGGGTTCGAACCAAGCCTAGGCCCGCCAAACAATGACAGCTGCAACCAAAAACTGGCCGTGCGTTGTGGCGGGCGCCTGTAGTCCCAGCGACTTGGGAGGCGGAGGCAGGAGACTCGCTTGAGCCCAGGAATTGGAGGTTGCTGTGAGCTGTGATGCCACGGCACCCTATCCAGGGGACAGCTTGAGGCTCTGCCTCCAAAAAAAAAAAAAAAAGAGGCAGTTGTTTGTCCTTTGAAACCTTATCGAGATCTAAGCATCCTACAACTTCGACAATGCATTCTTTCACAATTTCTACATCACTGAATGGCGTCCCTTTTGTCCTGAGTATGTAAGTTACTTCATAAATTGCTTCAGTGGCATTATTTCCAGGTCTTATTGCTACTCGAAAGAATTGTCTTTGCTTCTGTTTTCATTTTTATTATTATTTTTTTTTTTTAGAGAGAGTCTCACTTTGTCACCCTTAGTAAAGTGCCATGGCATCATAACTCACAGCAACCTCCAGCTCTTGGGCTTATGCGATTCTCTTGCTTCAGCCTCCCAAGTAGCTGGGACTACAGGCGCCCACCACAATACCCCGCTATTTTGCTGTTGTTGTTGTTGTTGCAGTTTGGACAGGCCGAGTTTGAACCCGCCACCCTTGGTTTATGGGGCCGGCTCTCTACTCAGTGAGCCACAGGCACCGCCCTTCTGTTTTTATTTTTGATTTCTGCAATATAACCTTTCATACCTCTCCCCCTAATTTAAAATATCTGTGGTTCTTAGGAGTGTTAGAATGCTAATGAGCACTGAATTTCTTTAACGCTGATACTAAATAATACAAGCAAATCATCTTATCTTTAGCAAAAATAAAGTAATATTGCAATTCCCAATCCTCAAAAAATCTGTTTTCTTCCTTCAGTGTTTTCTTAGTCTTCTTTTATACTTAAGCAGATAGAATTAAAAAATACTGATGAGATGTGCAACTATTGACAAATTGCACTTCAAACAGAAACAATGCACTCTTTCTTTTTCTTTTTTTTGCAGTTTTTGGCCAGGGCTGGGTTTGAACCCACCACCTCCACCATATGGGGCTGATGCCCTACTCCTTTGAGCCACGGGTACCGTCCGAAACAATGCATTCTCGTCAGAAGCTGATAACAGACTGGCATACTCGGCCCCCATAAACTCTCACCAGCCTGCCTCATGGGGTGAGTGTGCCAGTCAGGTGGGGGAAGTTAGAACTAAATCACAAACGTAGCAGCGGTCTATTTAGCCCTTACAGCTTACTAATGCTCTAATTGTGCCAGTCAATCTGGGAGGATTACTTCATTGAAACTTATTTTATTCTTTGGCATTTTAAATATGTTCACTGAAAAAATAAGATAAAGGCTCAGCCCCTGTGGCTCAAGCGGCTAAGGCGCCAACCACGTACAACTGAGCTGGCAGGTTCGAATCCAGCCCAGGCCTGCCAAACAACAATGACGGCTGCAACCAAAAAATGGCCAGGCATTGTGGCGGGTGCCTGTACTCCCAGCTACTTGGGAGGCCGAGGCAGGAGACTCGCTTGAGCCCAGGAATTAGAGGTTGCTGTGAGCTGTGATGCCACAGCACTCAATCCAGGGTGACGGCTTAAGGCTCTGTCTCAAAAAAAAAAAAGGAAAAAATAAGATAAAAACATAAAAGAAAAACAAAAATCTATTATTAAAAATAAAAGGATTTGTTCAGTAAAATTTAAATTCAGTCAAAAGGCCCCACTTAAGGACCTAGAAAGCCAGAGGTTCCCCACCCCTGGCTTAGTCAATGTACATCTAAACCTATTTCAGCAGTTAACTTAAAATGGCTTTTCTCAAAACAGTAAAGCCTGTAACACTAGGAAATCAACAAGAAAGGAGAAGGAGGTCTAGTAGAACAAAGGAAGGAGACATCCTTTATCTTTCTCATGTTATTTAACCAGACTCAGCTATCTACAGAGCTAAAGATACTGATTTTTCTAAACAGTTCACTAACTAGCTGAGTGACTATAGGCAAGTCAATTCACTTCTCTGAGAGTTAATTTCCTTAATTAGATTGGATTACCTCTAAAACCTATCTCTTCTAAAAGACAGTAACTGTGCCTCTAAAATTCATTAAACAACTCCAAAATAAATGATCAGAGAACAATTAACTTTCCAGACATTTAGCTCCACATTAATCTTATTTCCCTGGTTTATTATTAGTAGATAGGAATTTGCTGTGTATTAGGCTGTGACTCTTCCTTTCCGTCTCTCCCAATAGTGGATGGTAACTAGTGCATACTTGGGTGATGTTTCTGGGATTAAAGAACTATCAAATCAACCAACTTGTACCATTATTATTCAACTCTACTCCCCAGAAGACTGGAGGGAAAGGACAGGGTTCTAATTTGGACCTTTTATTGGCTCTGAAAAGGACGTTCTGCTAGTGTATGTTCTAATGATATCATCTCCCCATTCAAAAACATGTAACTGGACACCCACCCACCCCCAGTGTCATCTGAACTTCAAATTCTCAATATGGCTTAACTTTTCCCATGATTTGTGCCTCTTCAGAATCAATCGTTATTAGTCCTCACTCTATACACCAACAATGGCATCACTTCCCCTTAAAACTGTGTGTACAACAGGATATAACTACAAGAGAGACTCTACCTAACAAATCTAAATATTATAACTTGGTTGTTTGTACCCTCAGGTTATAGTAACCTGAAATTAAAAAAAATAAAAACCGCTCAGCGCCTGTAGCTCAAGCAGCTAGGGCACCAGCCATGTACACTGGAGCTGGCGGGTTCGAATCCAGCCCAGGCCTGCCAAACAACACTGACAACTACAACCAAAAAATAGCCAGGAGTTGTGGTGGGCACCTGTAGTCCCAGCTACTTGGAAGGCTGAGATAAGAAAATTGCTTAAGCCCAAGAGTTTGAGAATGCTGTGAGCTGTGACACCCAGCACTCTACCCAGGGCGACAGCTTAAGATTCTATCTCAAAAAAAAAAACAAACAAAACTTCTTGCCCACAAAAAAACAAACCTGTGTGTCATGTTCCTGCCACACAGAGAAACTTAAGTGAGTGAATCCTACCCACAGAGCCCTCTTCCCGATTTGGGGACAGGATTTGAAGGGCTTCTGACTGCCACAAAAATCAGTGTATTCGTATATCAAAACATCACATTGTATACTATAAATATATACAACTTTCACTTGTTAATAACACCTTAATAAAAAAAAATTTAAGGTCTTTCCAGCTGGTCCTGAAGCAGCCATGCGATAATCTTGGAGGGACTGTCTGAAAGCTTCAAACAAAGCACAAGTCTTTTAGGGTTTCCCTGAGAGATTTTGGTATGTGCTGCTATGATTGTTTTGTTGTGTTTTGTTTTCTTTTTTTCTCTTCCTGTTATGATCGTTTTTATAGTAAAGAGCCAATATATTTTAGGGACAGAAAAAGAGCTAGCCAAAAGATTTCCTGCCGGTGTTGAAGAATCTTATAAAGCCAGTGAGAATGACTGACCACATAGCCAGTGAAGCCCTCCAGTTGCTTCCAGTGGAGATCAGGCCTCTGATAGAAACATCAAATGTGGCAAAACTTAATAAAAATCAGAGCAGGTCCACTTCTTTACTTGAAATAGTAGCCTTCCATGAAAAAGAACAAAAGTGAGCCCTCTGAACTTTATGGAGTGAAATGATGAAGGCTCACCATCAGGGACACACATGGACATTTGAAGGGGCATCAAAATCCTTCCAATCTCTAGTGACTGGCACCCAAAACACCCTAGAAGCATTGCAGAAGAATGGAGAACAACTTCTAAGGGAAATAATGGATGGTGTGGTTGAAACATTTCTCTTCAGAAAAGACTAGAACTGCATTCCCAATAAACCTTTGGATGGAAACAAAGAGTGCTAGAACGGAACAAAAAAATGCTTGACAAAGCAAACACGTGAATGTAGCAGGGTAAGAGAGCCAGCTAAAAACCTATGACTGAAACTGTGCTGAAGATGATAAATCTGCCTGTTCTCTTCTGAGCTAATTACGTGGATAATGGCGACTTGGAACTCAAAAAAGGGTGAATCAGAAAATGAAGACCAACTAGACCAGTGTTCTCCACCTTCCTAATGCCGCAGACCCACAGGTTGAGAACTGCTAGACTAGAACATCTATCCTCAGAAGTCAATTGGAAGAAACTCATTGACACTGTTAACTGTTCCCTAAATAAGGCTTGAAGAACTACTTATACTTTCAACTTAAGATCTGTCACAAATAGCTTTACAGGGCCTATTCTCTATACCTGCAAAACCTCCTTTTGTGAAAATCCTAGTTTTCCCACCTTCTCCATGAAGCCTTTTCTCCTTCCCATTCTGACTCCCACAGTACTCTGCTTCCTTTCCTGTGGTACTCGCTCACCTGTTTGGTCTGTTGTTGGGTTTTATTTTTGTTTCTGTTTATTTTTATGAGCTCCTATAGATAACAAAATTACCTAATTTAATATGTGTTTAAAAAGATCTCGTATGAGTATTTTTCTTTTATGGCTTTAAGTTTTAAATTGCTTATTATAGAAAATCACACAAAGTTAAGTATCCTCCACAGAAAGTCAGAGGAAAGGGTGTCGGTGTCCCTCAGCTCCTGGTTAGCCCATGATATTTTGGCTCTTGCCAATTTCCTCTGCACAAAGACCCTGCTTAAAACCATTTATGAATAAGCTAGAAGAGTGGCGGCTAAGACACGGCTTCTCTGAAAAGGGGAGGGAGGAATCAAAAAATAGCTGCTTTCATTGGGGGCAGGAAGGAGATTATTTCATTAGGAGCCAAACAGTGAGACTATCTCAGTACGAACAATTATTTGGCTTGAAGACTCCATGTGGGCAATTACTCCAGCAAGGCTCAGCTGAACACAAAGCCTGCCAGGACCCAAGGGTAGAGACTGACACAGGCTTAAGTATCTGAATCATGGCTTTGTGATCCCAGAGCATCCTAGTAAGGACGCTCAGGGAACACCCTCTACTGCAAGCAGCACCCCTTCTGCAACTGACTCAGTGAAAAATGTAGATTTAAAACAGATGAGGAAAACTGGGGGCAGTGGGAGAAAATTCAAAGTTATTCAACCTTGGCTCGGCGCCCATAGCTCTGTGGTTAGGGCACTGGCCACATGTATCAGGGCTGGTGGGTTCAAACCCAGCCAGGACCTATTAAACAATGACAACAATAACAAAAAAAATAGCCAGGCGTTGTGGCGGGCGCCTGTAGTCCCAGCTACTTGGGAGGCTGAGGCAAGAGAATCGCTTAAGCCCAAGAGTTTGAGGTTGCTGTGAGTTGTGACACCACAGCACTCTACCCAGGGTAACAAAGTGAGACTCTGTCCCAAAACAAACAAACAAACAAAAAAGCCAAAGTTATTCAACCTAACCCTACATTTTACAGGAAATGTAACAAGTACAAAACTCAGTTCTCCCAAGAAATGTAATGCATTTCAATCATCACTTCAATGGCTAACTATAGGCTGGGGGAATAGGTGTATAAGGAAGAATTGCTGAGCTAACAGCTGGGCAGACATTTGAAAGTCAGCCAGGTGAGGCTCAGGGCCTGTGGCTCAAGTGGTTAAAGGGGCCAGCCACATACACCTGAGCTGGCAGGTTTAAATCCAGTGCTGGCCCGCTAAACAATGACAGCTGCAACCAAAAACTTGCTGGGCACTGTGGCAGGCACCTGTAGTCCCAGCTACTTGGGAGACTGAGGCAGGAGAATCACTTGAGCCCAGGAGTTGGAGGTTGCTGTGAGCTGTGATGCCACAGCACTCTACCCAGGGCGACAGCTTGAGGCTCTGTCTCAAAAAAATAAACCCAAAGTCAGCCAGGTACTGATATTTTAAAACTTGACATTATAATTAAACTAATTTCCTAGCACTCACAACCTCATGTCAGATAACAGATGCAAACTTGCTTCTCAAGAAGTTACTGTCTTCATCCCCTGAGACATTCAGTACTTTACATTTTTAGGTTAACTCAGGTTAAAGCCTTAACTTCCTCATTGCAACAACCAATATCTCCTCATATACTCAAAAAAGTACTGAAGCTTCCAAGTGAGCCTGAGCAAGTAAGCCCTGGGGGGATATCTCTGTTTAGAAGAAGCTACTAAACACGGGTGCTATGGCCACTGTCTGGGGAAACTGCTCTTTTTCCTCCATCCCTAGGGCAGATTCCTGACCCCACCACACTGCCCAGAGACTGATTTCTTCCCCAGGGTAGTTGAAGCGATATCTGCCATAAAAATACTAGATTACAGATGCACAAGATGCAGGTCTGATCCATAACTTACAAACCCTGGGGCTTCTGAGACTGCTGACCTGGTATCTTTTGCAAGCAAACCACTCATTTCAATCACTACCTCAACCAACAGCTAATAGCAGATCAGCAGAATTAAGTACAGGGAGGGACTGATGAGCTGTATACCTGGGCAGTCACTGCAAAGTTGGCCAGGTGGAGCCAATATTTCAAAACATGGTATTATCATTAAACTCTCTCCTAAACAAGTGCTGACACTAACCTGTATGTAGTAAACCCTTGATACATACATGGTGATTGAACAAGTAATAAATAGCAGAGCAACATTACGAAAATTAATATTAAAAAATTCCAAATTCTTGGCTTGGCGCCTGCGGCTCAATGGGCTAAGGCGCCAGCCACATACACCTGAGCTGGCGGGTTTGAATCCAGCCCAGGCCCGCCAAACAACAATGATGGCTGCAACCAAAAAGTAGCCAGGAGCCTGTAGTCCAAGCTACTTGGGAGGCGGAGGCAGGAGAATTGCTTGAGCCCTAGAGTTAGAGGTTGCTGTGAGCTGTGATGCCCAGGGAGACAGCTTGAGGTTCTGTCTCAAAAAAAAAAAAATTCCTCATTCTAAGGCTAAACACGGTGGTTCACACCTGTAATCCTACCACTCTAGGAGACCGAGGTAGGTGGACTGCTTGAGCTCATGAGTTCCAAACCAGCCTGAGCAAGACTGGGACCCTGGCTCTAAAAATAGCTGGGCACCTGTAGTTCCAGATACTTGGGAGGATGAAAAAAGAGAATCACTTGAGCCCTAGAGTTGGAGGTTGCTGTGAGCTATGATGCCCAGGGTGACAGCTTGAGGTTCTGTCTCAAAAAAAAAAAAAAAAAATCCGCATTCTAAGGCTAAACACGGTGGTTCACACCTGTAATCCTACCACTCTAGGAGACCGAGGTAGGTGGACTGCTTGAGCTCACGAGTTCCAAACCAGCCTGAGCAAGACTGGGACCCTGGCTCTAAAAATAGCTGGGCACCTGTAGTTCCAGATACTTGGGAGGATGAAAAAAGAGAATCACTTGAGCCCAAGAGTTTGAGGATGCTGTGAGCTATAACGCCACAGCACTCTACTGAGGGCGACAAAGTAAAACTCAGCTTCAAAAAAAAAAAAAAATTTAGAATCTTTATACACCCCAAAATGTGTGTTATACCTTGTAGATTAGCCACTCAGTTATGGTCACTGAACTGCTACCTTGTTCTTCAGATATTCTCTTTTATTACAACATACAATTCACTCTCTATTGCTGGGGAAGCTCAACATCTGAGACTGCGTGTAACGACTTATTCCCATCCATGCTCCTTTTCCTCAAAAACAAAGGATGGTTGAAGAGTATTACACTCTACAGCTCAAGACTAGATGACCAGGCAGAAAATGTTTTTCAGCTGTTTTCAAGGAAGCTTATGCCTTTCACACAGGCAAAGGTTCTACACAAAACCTTTGCAGTCAGCAAATGAGCCCTTGTGCAAGACCACAAACGTGTGAGCTCCCTGGATTCAGTACAGCAACTTTCCTAACACACTGGGGGAGTCCCAACCCTGGCAAACAGACAGAAAATCAGTGCCACTGTAACGGAATCACAGCAATATCCAAACAAGGTGGAGAACGTTCATAAACAAAAAGCAAAACAGGAATGAATGCTGGGGTCACCAGTACAGATGGTTCATTGGTCCAGTGGCATGCCACATGTTAGTCACCACAACAGACCTGGCTTAATGGAAGAAAGCAAAAAGTGAGATTTGTCCTTTCTTCTTTTTTTTTTGAGACATAGTCCCACTTTGTCACCCTTGGTAGAGTACTGTTGCATCACAGCTCACAGCAACCTCAGACTCTTGGGCTTAAGTGATTCTTGCCTCAGCCTCCTAGGTACGTGGGACTACAGGCGCCTCCCACAACACCCAGCTATTTTGTTGTTGTTGTCGTCATTGTTGTTTGGCAGGCCCAGGCTGGATTCAAAACCCGTCAGCCCCGGTGTATGTGGCTGACGCCCTAGCCGCTGAGCTACAGGTGCCAAGCGGAGATTTGCCCTTTCAAAAAGAAAATATTTGGCTCAGTGCCTGTGGCTCAACGGGCTAAGGCGCCAGCCACGTACACCTGAGTTGGTGGGTTCGAATCCAGCCAGGGCCCACCAAACAACGATAGCTGCAACCAAAAAATGGTCAGGTGTTGTGGCGGGCACCTGTAGTCCCAGCTACTTGGGAGGCGGAGGCAAGAGACTCGCTTGAGCCCAGGAATTGGAGGTTGCTGTGAGCTGTGATGCCACGGCACTCTATCCAGGGTGACAACTTGAGGCTCTGTCTCAAAAAAAAGAAAATATTCACCACAATGTTTCAAAATCTAGGCCTTTCAGAATTTAGCATAATGAGGAAGAGGTCAAAAGGTATGGCACGAGAGGGTGGGGTTAAGAGTTAGGATTAAGGGCTCAGTGCCTGTAGCTCAAGCGGCTAAGGCGCCAGCCACAAACACCAGAGCTGGCGGGTTCGAATCCAGCCTGGGCCTGCCAAACAACAATGAGAACTACAACCAAAAAACAGCCGGGCATTGTGGCAGGTGCCTATAGTCCCAGCTGCTTGGGAGGCTGAGGAAAGAGAATTGCTTAAGTCCAGGAGTTTGAGGTTGCTGTGAGCTGTGACGGCATGGCACTCTACCCAGGGCGACAAAGTGAGACTCTTGTCTCTAAAAACAAAGAGTTAGGATTAAGGTTAGAAAGATCCTGCAAGGCAGTGCCTGTGGCTCAGGATGTAGGGCGCCAGCCCTATATACCGAGAGTGGCGAGTTCAAACCCAGCCCCGGCCAAACTGCAACAGAAAAATAGCCGAGCGTTGTGGCGGGCGCCTGTAGTCCCAGCTACTCAGGAGGCTGAGGCAAGAGAATCGCCTAAGCCCAGGAGTTGGAGGTTGCTGTGAGCTGTGTGACGCCAGGGCACTCTACTGAGGACCATAAAGTGAGAAGAAAGATCCTGCAAAGGGAACATTATGCATTATGCATAGGAACGCAGGGCACGTCTCTAGGAAATAAATCACAACCTCAAAAGAGCCAAAGTAAGGTTCTTTAAGTTAAATAAACCTGTTCCAGTGGGTATGAGGAAAATTTCTAAAACTGCTTCAAGGTTATTATTAATTTTTATCACACTTGAGAACAGTGTCTAAATATTTACTCCTATCCCTCAAAAGGGCTAAAGGACTGCTATTTCAGCTTCCTGTTTCACACCCCAGACTACATTTTCTCCAAGACAATGTGTCACACTGAAGCCTCAGTCTACGGAGAGGGCAGAGGATTAGCTTTGTGACTGGCTCCAGCTTTCAAAGCAGCACAGGTGCCAAAAGCAAGCAAGTGAAAAGGCACAAAGAAGCAATTACCACAAAGCAACCATGAGATTCACCTGCTAGGCTTCTTGGACTGTCACAGATCTTCAAATATCTGAGTTAATAGTAGGAATATGACTGTCAAAAAAAGAAAGACCCAAAGAAGAATAGGACCTGAACAGACATTAACAGAATAATTCTGTTCATGACAGGGACACAGACACCCTGCATCAGACACTGTGTATTTACAGATGTACATGAAGACATAGTCCCTGTCCTCATTTACAATCTAAGGAAAGCCCTTTTTTAAAAAAAAATGCAGTAGCTAATACCCCATTGCTACTCTAAACAACCTTCCCAGTGAACTGAATTTAAGTGAAGGAGAACTGTATGCACAACAGAAGATGTTAATCAATGACACAATAATACTTCCCTCCTCACAAGCGCTGGCCATCTTGCTGTGATATGACTATAAAGCTAGTCCTTATGGTCAAGCCAGGGTTCTCCCAGTTCTCTACTCCTTGCCTCAAACAGATGTCTGCTGCAATGAAGTGGTTCAGAATGACAATCCCCACAGTAAGGCCATCTCTCCCCAGGCTCAACCCAGAGGACCCCCTTGATAACTTTTTAAATCAGAGGGCCCATACGACCACTACTCAAATCTGAACACACAAATAACCCATCAGTCTAATAACAACACAAAAATTTACCTTGCAGGCCAGCGCAGTGGCTCACACTTGTAATCCTAGCACTCTGAGAGGCCGAGGTTTGCGGATTGCCTGAGCTCATGAGTTCAAGATCAGCCTGAGCCAGAGGGAGACCTATTCTCTAAAAATAGACAGGTGTTGTGGCAGGCGCCTGTAGTCCTGGCCACTTGGGAGGCTGAGGCAAGAGAATCACTTGAACCCAAGAGTTTGAGGTTGCTGTGAGCTGTGATGCTGCAGCACTCCACCAAGGGCAAAAAAGTGAGATTCTTTCTCAAAAAAAATGTACATTGCCCTGCTATTTTCAATACTAAAAAACTGAAAATCCAAATATCCAACAATTGGGCAAGAGATAAGTAATGATATATTCCAATAATAGACTATAATAAAGGTATTTAAATGTTTTTAATGCCATGAAATAAGTTTATGATAAATGTTAAGAAAGATAACAATTGACATAAAATCATAATGGTTTAACTCAAGTAACTAATGGGTGATAAGTTTATGGGAAATATCTTCTACATTATACTTCTTCATACTTTCTAATGATTTTTATCAGAAATATGACCAAATTTTGAAATCAGAAAATATAAAGCTTTTGTATTTTAAAAAAATAGCAGTTAATAAGCACAAGGACCCTCCACCTCCCAAACTCCCAAAGATAAAAAACAACTGATCTGACTCAGCGCCCGTGGCTCAACGGGCTAAGGCGCCAGCCACGTACACCCGAGCTGGCGGGTTCGAATCCAGCCCGGGCCCACCAAACGACAATGACAGCTGCAACCAAAAAATGGCCGTGCGTTGTGGCAGGCGCCTGTGGTCCCAGCTACTTGGGAGGCAGAGGCAGGAGACTCGCTTGAGCCTAGGAACTGGAGGTTGCTGTGAGCTGTGATGCCACAACACTCTATCCAGGGTGACAGCTTGAGGCTCTGTCTCAAAAAAAAAAAAAACAACTGATCTGGGAGTCTGTTTCTATGGCAACAAATCTTTTTTTCCCCCCCTAAACGAAAGAGAAGTCTAATGAAACTGGAACTTATTTTCACTCGGCCCATAACATTGACCTTTGATTTGAATCATTTGTGTCAGGTTGCTTCGGTTCAGACTAGGCTCAGAACCAAGTCAGAATGCTTGGAGGAGCTAAGCTGGAGTCTTCTGATTCCAATGCTGCATTTAATGAAGCCTCTTTTCTCTCTCATATAAGTTGGGAACATTAATTCAGCAGTCACACTGTGGGAAAAACCTTTCCTCAAAAATTTCTCCTCTGTCTGCAATAGTCCTTTTAATCAAATGCTTCATGCCTACTTTCAGAAAGCAAAGTCAAACCCCTGTCCCAAACAGATATTCTTTCAGTAAAAATGCTTTCAACATTGCAGAAGAGCCTCAATATTTCAATTCGTTCTTTCTCAGATCAGTTTTCACACTCAAATTGGTTTCCATTAGCTCTGCTGTTGACAGCCATTTTAAATAAACACATCATGGTTAAGACCAGGAAGTTTCCTTCCTACTTCTCCTTGGAGGGTTTGTGTCACTTGCAACTTGAGTAGTAAAGTATCAACAACAAAAAGACACCAATTCCTCTTTCCCCAGGAGCTTATTCTACAGCATATGGTGTCACCAGCTCACATACGAAATTCTATTACAGTATAAAAGAAATTATTTTTTGAAATCATAAGAACAAAAACAACATTCTAAACAGTATCAAGACAAATGTCTTTAACTCAAAGCTAGAAACACTAGAGAACTCATTCTAAATCTACATATTCGGGGACTTCCAGTTAGACAAGAAAAGAGGAAGTTAAGTAACAAAAAGTACTGTGTGTGCCCTTCGGGCCAATGAAGTGAAGTAACATTTGAGGATTAACATGCGAAGCCACATCTAAAGATGTAAGCTTTGCGGTAAAAGCTTGGGGATTTATGGCCTTTCCATCACTAGCAACTGCTGCAAAAGACAGCATGGGTATTTGAAAAAGGAAAAAAAAAAGGTCCTCTGTTTGCTCAAATCACCATGCTGGGACAGGCTTGTTAGCAGCACTGAGAGTAGAGTCTCTCTCCTGCATTTGCTTCACTATTTTTAAAACCTCATAAAATGAGAGCATTACCCATTTGATTTTTGGGTAAGGAGAAATGACATGAAGCCCGAGGGATGCAGTTCTTGTTGTTTTGGATTAAGAAATTTCTTTTTGGGCTCGGTGCCTGTGGCTCAAAGGGCTAAGGCTCCAGCCAAGTACACCTGAGCTGGCAGGTTCAAATCCAGCCTGGGCCTGCCAAACAACGACGGCTGCAACCAAAAAATGGCCGGGTGTTGTGGCGGACGCCTGTAGTCCCAGCTACTTGGGAGGCAGAGGTAAGAGACTCACTTGAGCCCAGGAATTGGAGGTTGCTGTGAGCTGTGATGCCATGGTACTCTATCCAGGGTGACAGCTTGAGGCTCTGTCTCAAAAAAAAAAAAAAAAAAAAAAGAAAGAAAGAAAGAAATTTATTTTTGAAAGTTTTGACTTAACAATTTTTTTATCTTTTTTTTTTTTTTTTCTTGAGACAGTGTCTCACTCTGTTGCCCCAGGTAGAGTGCTGTGGCATCATAGCTCACAGCAACATCAAACTCTTGGGCTCAAGTGATCCTCTTGCCTTAGCCTTCCAAGTAGCTAGGACTACAGGTGCCTGCTACAATGCCTGGCTAATTCTTTCCATTTTTAGTAGAGATGGGGTCTCATTCTTACTCAGGATGGTCTTGAACTCCTGAACTCAGCTGATTCACTCACCTTGGCCTCCCAGAGTGCTAGGATTACAGGTACCACACCTGGCCTTGACTTAATATTTTTTTAAAAAATTCACAAAGGGCATGTCATGGTGGTTCATACCTATAATCTTAGCACTCTGGGAGGCTGAGGTGGGTGGATCACTGGAGCTCAGGAGTTCAAGGCCACCTGAGCAAGAGTCTGAGACCCCATCTCTAAAAAATAGCAGGGAGTTGTGGTGGTCACCTATTGTCCCAGCTACTTGGGAGACTGAGGCAAGTCACTTGAGCCCAAGAGTTTGAGGCTGCTGTGAGGTATGACCCCACGGCACTCTACCGAGGACAACAAAGTGAGACACTGTCTCAAAACAAATAAATAAATATTCAACTAAGTATTATATTGTCCAATGGGTTTATGAAATCCAGAACTTAAACTGTATTCTACATCTATTAAAAAGCAAACTAGAAAACCTATAGGAAATATACAAATGGAAGGAAAAAGAAGGCTATGGTCAACCAAAATTGTCAAAGAATCACTTAACATCAATTGAAAAGGAAAAGCAGCAACAAGAATAAAATCCTACCACTACCCAGTGACATATTACAAAGGCATAAGTCCAGGGCGAGTTTCCATCACACGGGAGGGAGGATGGGACTAAGAGGCGCAGGGGACAGACTGAAGACAGCCACTACGGCAACCTTACGCTGACGGATGGCCACAGCTGAAGGCAGATTTGGCTCATCTCTGGGGTTTTCCACTGGGGAGAGACCTGCGGTTCAGCCATCAATGGACCAGCATTCACAAAGCCTGTGGGGAAATATAGGATCCAGAAGAGTAGGGTAGGGAAGAAGAAAGTTTGGGAAAGGGGAAGAGTCAAACAGAGTAGTGAAATATTATATTTAGTAAACGTGAGGGTTCAAAAATGCCTAGAGGTACCTTTTAAGTTGAAATGGACTGGCTGAAAAGAACCAGTACTCTAAGAAGTAGTCTGACATGCTTTTTTTTGAGACAGAGTTTCACTTTGTCTCCTCGGATAGAGTGCGTGGTGTCACAGCTCACAACAACCTCAAACTCCTGGGCTCAAGCAATTCACTTGCCTCAGCCTCCCGAGTAGCTGGGACACAATGCCCGGCTATTTTTTAGATGGGGGTCTCGCTCTTGCTCAGGCTGGTCTTGAACTCATGAGCTCAAGCGAGCTACCCACCTTGGCCTCCCAAAGTGCTAGAATTACAGGCCTGAGCCACCGCACCCAGCCCTCTGATATGCTTTTTAAATATACCAAATTATACTTTAATTACATCTATGCATTATAGCAATACCTGCCAAGAGGAAATTAATTTAGGGGACAAAAGAGAAAAAATAATCTATGCGATTTTTACAGTTGGCAACTTTGCTCATGTGAGGGTCCTTTACCCGTGGCCTCTTTGGGAAATAACAACCTAAAAGCAAATATACTCACACTACATGGAAAAACCTCTGCTGCCCTAGTTACACTAATTCCATTAATGTAGCAAAAGCCCAAATGCGGGTGACCCGATTGACAAAAAAAGCACTTCTAGAAAGTGCAGAACTTCTATCATGTAAGTCACTAAACATTCTTATAGTCAAGAAGAAAACTAGGCTTGGCACCTGTGGCTCAACGGGCTAAGGCGCCAGCCACGTACACCTGAGCCGGTGGGTTCGTATCCAGCCCGGGTCCGCCAAACAACAATGACGACTGCAACCAAAAAAAATAGTTGGGCATTGTGACAGGCACCTGTAGTCCCAGCTACTTGGGAGGCGGAGGCAGGAGACTCGCTTGAGCCCAGGAGTTGGAGGTTGCTGTGAGCTGTGATGCCACAGCACTCTATCCAGGGTGACAGCTTGAGGCTCTGTCTCAAAAGAAAGGAAGGAAACTAGTAGTAATAACTTCAAAAGTTTTTTTGTTTTTTTGTTTTTTTGTTTGTTTTTTGAGACAGAGCCTCAAGCTGTCACCCTGAGTAGAGTGCTGTGGCATCACAGCTCACAGTAATCTCCAACTCATGGCTCAAGCGAGTCTCCTGCCTCCGCCTCCCAAGTAGCTGGGACTGCAGGCGCCCGCCACAACGCCCGGCCATTTTTTGGTTGCAGCCGTCATTGTTGTTTGGCGGCCCGGGCTGGATTCAAACCCGCCAGCTCAGGTTTACGTGGCTGGCGCCTTAGCCCGTTGAGCCACAGGCACCGAGCCTCTCTACTTTTATGAGAAAAATAGCCAAACTACCTGCCCTCAGCAGCCCTTCCCAGTCTCCATATAAGTACTAACAGATCCTGTTTGTGTCTCCGGATCCCCAGTTACATATTCCTGGAGACAGAAGAACAGTGATCTAACTTGGGTCTCACCCCTCCTCCCAGACCGTGCCCTGGCAGAAGGTCAAGCTTCTTGCAGGGAGATGGGGGTGGGTGGTGGAAAACATGCAACAGATGTGTCCCACAGTGAGGAAGCATGTTTAGGAAATCTGAGTCCTTGAGGGTGAAGGGAAAAGGGTGGGGTAGCCCAGGAGGGGAGCTCCCTTGAAGAAAACATTCTTTGTTTTATAATAGTTATACATCTCTGTAAAAAAATGTACAGTTGCATTATAAGGTATGAGCTTTGGTTCTTATTCTACTGATAAGCAAATAGTGGACCTAGGCCAGGATCCCCTTAACCAATGGAATATCCATTTTCTAGTGACAAAGATAAACTAGTCCAGAATGGAGCTACCAAGAAGCTGAGGAAGAATAGAAACCTTGCTCCGGGAGGAATACTGAAGAATGAGAAGTGTTTCCCATGGAGAAGAGGAGGGTTAAGGTGGATGGGGGCCCTGTTGTTAATGGCATTAGCACCACCGTTTTACTGTCTTGCTCAGGCTAGAAACTCAGATTCACCTTGTACTCTTCTCAGTCATCCCCACGTGGAGTCAGTGATGATGTCCATACTATCACCCTGGGCCAGATTCTCCTCTCTTCTTCCATCCATCATGCTTGTCTTGCTCATGACCGTATCTTTTCTTTCCACATTGGTCTCAACATCTCAACAGTCCCATTCTGTACAGTGCATTTCACTCTCTGCCACCTGAAAATTCAGCCAACCTTCCAAACCTAGCTGTTAAGGCCCCCAATAATGTTGTCACCACTTCCTTTAAGGCTCATGTGCCAGTACACCTAGCCTCACCATGCAGGATATGTCCTGGAATACTCACCTCTCTTCCAAGCCATTACATGCTCTTTCCTGACTCTATGTCATTGCTGAACCCAGGCCCCTGCCTGGGACACCCTCACTGGCCCTGTGTCCAGTGTGTCAGTAGGCACTGTTAGCTCTCCCTTCAGGATACATCCTGAACCCAACTACTTCTCAACGCCTCCACCACTAGCACCCTATGTCTCTGAATCACCAACATCTCTGGACACCTCAAAAATCACCTGTGATAGGCAAAAAAGTAACCACCCAAAGGAGTCCAAATCCTAATTCTTAGAACTTCTGAATATGTTAACTTATGTGGTATGGGGCACTTTGCAGATGTGATGAAGCTAAGCATCTTGAGACAGGGTGATGTTCCTGGATCATCCAGGTGGGCTCACTATCATCACAGGAGTCCCTGTAAAAGGGATGCAGGAGAATCAGAGCCAGAGAGTGGGGAGGATGGAAGCAGAGGTTAGAGCGGTGAGGCTGTAAGTTAAGGAATATGAGCAGCCTCTAAAAGCTGGGAAAGTCAAGGAACATATTCTTCTCTAGAGCCTCCAGAAAGAGTGCAGCTCTGCCAACACCTCCCTTTAGCCCTGTTAAAACCATTTTGAACTTTTAAGCCCCAGAAACATAACATAATAAATGTGTGTTGCTTGAAGCTACTATGTTTGGGGTTGTTTTTGTTACAGGCCTGACAGGAAGCTAGTGCTCCTAATTTCCCTCTAGGCTCCCACACCAGCCTCACTCCAGTCCATTCTCCATAACGCAGCCAGGACAATCCCTAAAACCTAAAGCCCACATGAGCTCTCTCTGCTTACAGCCTTCACCAACTTCCCATTGCTCAAGAGGTGAGAACAACGGTCCTCAGCATGGCCCCTGCTGACTCTGCACCCACCTCTTAGGCGATGCCCACCCTGTTGCGCTCACCTCATGGGCCTACCCCCGCAGGACTATAGGCCTTGGTTCCCCCCTTGGCCTGGTGAACTCTTATCCATATTTCAATTCTCATCTCCTGTCACTTCCTCAGTCACAGAATGCTGACACACTGAGATCACCGCTCTCTCTGACATGGACTCACAGCGTCACTCATACCTCTCCCTCCCAACACCTTTTGTGGCTGGGATTTCATGTCTAACTGTGGGGCCCTCTCACTACCCCATGGGGACAGGGACAGTGTCTTCGCCCTGGCATCTGCAAGGCATGTCATCATGCCTGGACGGTGGTAGACGCTCAGAATATGTTTTTAAGTCAGTCGGTTGCGGAGTGAATAAATGCTGAGGATTTATGTTCACAGAGTAAACATCCACTGTGAAATCTTTGTTTCCAGTTGAGAGAGCTCCAGATTTCCTCAGGGTTGAATCTAAACCGAAGCATTTTATATTTTAATAATTAAAACATCTTGCAAGCCTCTTCCCCTCAACATAGCTCTTTCACCTAGTGTGAGTGAGCTCTGCCTTGCAGGGAAGGGCAGGGGTGATGTGTAATAAAGTCTAATCATTTCCTGATAATATCAGGCTGGACAGGCAGAGGGGGCTATTATTACTCTACTAATTGCCACAACCAGGCTGCTCTAAACATGATGCTAATTGCTTGGTGAATGAATTGTAGACTCAGGTAATTACCAAAACTAATGTGGCTCCTTTCGTGTTTGAGGAGATTAATATGAAGGAAGCTGCCTGCTGTACGGCTGTTGCTTGGGAAACAGCAGTAGTTCTTCATGTCATGTGAAGCTGCCCAGGTACACCCACTCACCTGGGGGCAGCTTTCCCCCAGAGCATCAGTGAGACTGCAGGTCAGCCCTTGCACCAAGTAGAACTGAGAGATATTTGCTGCTCTAACAGATGATGCTCTCTCTCTGGGGCTATTTCTTTATCTGTAAAGCCATTTTGCCAGTTTCTTTTAGCTCTGATTAATTATCAAGTAGAAAAACATTTCACAATTGCTAAGGAATGGATTTCTGCACTGAATCGGGATTGGGATTCAAGTCTTACTTATACAGTAGATAATAATACGGACACTTTTGAGTGCTTACTTTTCCAGCTGGCACTGTCCCATTAAATATTGTATATGGATTATCTCATTTAATGTCCATGACAATGTGGAACATTTGGAATAAATCACAGAGCTAGCAGGTGGTAAAAGCCAGGATTTGAACCCAGGCATTCTGCCTCAAGAGCACATATCCTTAACCATTCCACACTTCTTTACTTCTTTGACCCAAAGAAAGTCACATTTTCTGAAGCTTGGTTTTTATGAAGTGAACATTCTTGCACACACTGTGGGTCCTTCCCTTGTGCTAAGACATTTGTAGGTGTTTATTTCATTGTTTCAATAAAAGTTTCAGGTAGGTGAGACAAATTTAATGACCAGGCCATTCACTCCAGTAGAGATTCCATAATTGACCACCTCTCTATGTTGGCCTAATTTTCATAGACCAGACACGCACCACATGCATGTGTCAGTACAGTAGGTCTAATTCCTTATGTTGACCACCTCCATATGTAGATCAGTTCGTTACAGTCCCTTGGGTGGTCAACTTGCAGAGGTTCTACTGTAGCGGACAGCAGAGTTGGGATTTGAATGTCATTCTGTTTGCCCACAGTGCCCGTGCTTTCTCCTCTCTCAATATTCCTCAAAAGGAGGGTGTGTAGATCCCCATGAATGTGCCCACAGACTCTTGGGGGTTTGCACACTACAATTAGAGATATTTCTTGAAGGTAGCCAGCTACGGCAGAGTGGACCTGGATATAAATGTGAGCCCTGAGTTCATAAGGCAGTATAAGTTTGTAAGGTAGACGTACAGATCCCAGATCTGCCCATGTTGTTTATTATTCACAGTCAAAGAGAAAGTAACATGTTAAAAATGTATTTGATTCATGGAAACTTGGGAACACCCAAGCCCAGGATATAAGGAATATCTCCATGAGCCAGACCCCATCTGTGATACACTTGCCTCTACTAGACTCCTGTCGAAGCAAGTTCACAATAGTGCCTACTTTCCGTGTGTAGCGCCCACCATACCACGGGGAGAAGATCCACTCAAATGCTGTCCAGTTGAGTCTTGAACAACGTGGATCTGAAAGGCACAGCTCCACTTACATGTGGAATTTCCTCTGCCTCTTCCACTCCTGAGACAGCAGGACCAACCCACTTTCCTCTTCCTTAGTCCGTTCATCTTAAAGACAGTCAGGATGAAGACTTTATGATGTTCTACTTCTGCTTAATGAAGAGTAAATATATTTTCTCTTCCTTACTATTTTCTTTTTTTTTTTATTTCAGGTTAATGTGAGGGTACAAACAACCCTGTTACAATGCTCGCATTTGGTAGATAGATTCCTTCTTGCAGTCGTGTTCTGCACCTTATTTTTCTTAGTAACATTTTATTTTCTTCACCTTACTTTATTACAAAAATATAGTATACAATACATATAAAATACAAAATGATCATTAATCAACTCTTTATTTTATCAGTAGACTTACAGTCAATACTAGGCTATTAGGAGTTAAGTTGGGGAGAGTAAATGGTTATACATGAATTTTCATTTGTGCTGGGGGTTGGTTCTCCAAACTCTCCCATTGTTCAAGGGGCAACTACAACTAGAAAACATGCCCATCTGTTCACTCCCTCATCTGCAGACGGCTGTTGCCTTTCAACTGCCCTCTGGACAAAGGGAAGCCTCCACTTCAAATACCCAGTCCACCTCTTTCCTAGGCATTCCTGGCAAGTGACTCAATAGCAAAGTGATTTTCAGCCAATGTGCCGGATCTTAGGTATGCCATGAATACTTTTAAAAGTCAATAATTAAAATGTTTTCGAAGGAAATTCAAAGCACAGTAAGTATATTCTTTTCTTTACTCTTATTTTTTTAATCAACATAATTTAAGTGTGCAGTGGAAGTTCAGCTATAGGTTCAAGGGTGCTGTAAGATAAAAAAAAGGATGAACACTGCGTTAGCACAGGAGAAACAGACATGAGGAGAAAGGTGCGGAAAGCAGACTGCTGCAGAGGTTGCCTGCATTCCATGGCCATGCCTCTTAAGTGATCACAGATATCAGTTTGCCTTCTCAACCCGAACACCTTCTTCAGGTGAACTTGATGTAGAAGAAGGTGCCATTGCTTGCCAGTGAAGAGAGATCTGTTATCCATAGAACAGCACACAGGTTTTGGAGTGTGTGCAGTTAAGAGCATGGGCGCCATGCCTCCTGAGACCTTAGACACACTGTTTCACTGCTCTGGGCCTCAGTTCTCTCATCTGTAAGATAAGTGTAAGCAGAGCACATGCTGCTTAGGTTGTATAAAGCAAATGATGTGAGTAAAATTATATAATGATGTAAGTATAATTACTAAAAATGGTAACTGGCATACTTTCTACTTCTTCAATAAATTGAGCTGTGTATGATTTCTTCATACTATTCAAGTTCCTCCTGCATAAACATCTACTTCAGGGGTGTCCCTACACCTCAGATACCAAAGTGAAGCCCCATTTCCCAAGGGTGTCTGGTACTGAGCCATTTTCGGAAGGCTAATATTTATGTAATTAAGTGATGCTGCTCAGGGTAAGAGCAGTGGGTCGGGGAGTGGTTGTGATCCTGGTGGGCCCTGCCACCTACTTACCATGATGCTCATCCCACCCATTCAACCCTAAGCCTCACTTTTCTCCTCTGTATCCTATCTTACGACCTGCCTTGCCTGGCCTACAGAGTTTACTGTGAGTGAAAGAGGAGTACATGTATAGAAAAATCAGTTGGCGCTGCTTTGTGTGAACATTTGCAAAAAGGGACTTGTGGCTCTGACACAGTAGAAATGAATGGCGAAATCAGGGACCTTTCTATATCTTGAGGCCTTTTAGATATTACCTATAAAGTAAATAAGGGAGGAAAGTATTTCTAAACTGTTGAGGGGTGTGCACTTATTATCATCATCATTATTATGTACTCTTAACTGAATGAGGTATTGACAAAAAGAAGTATATATAATTATTTTAGCTTTTATGTATTGAGTTTCTACTATGTTCCAGCCCCTGTGCTAATGTTGTCCTTACCTTATGTTGTTTAATCCTTACGGCAATGTGTGAGGTAGGTATCATTCCCCTTAGTGACAGAGAAGAAAAATGAGGCATAGAGAGATGACCACTGCCGATGCTGGTAAGTGGTAGAGCCTGGATTGGGAACTCGGTCTGTCTGACTCAAGTGAAGGCCTTGGTCACTACACTGCATAACACAGTCCTCTAGGTGGTGAGACCAGGCCAGGGAAACAAACACACATGCCAGAGTCTGAGAAAGGTTGTAAACACTAAACCTCCTGCAGAATTAAGTATCACAGCCAACTGGCTATTGAGGCTGGGTTTCTAGGTGCAGACTCTGACCACTCCTTATCACTTTGATAACCTACCTCTTGGGCCAAGGCACAGTCTTTTCTCATGGGACTATTGCTGTCAATTCCTAATTGGCCTTGCTTTCCACATTCCACCTCCATCCCACCTGTTCTCAACAGAGCAGCCAGAGAGAGCTTGCTGGAAGGTCATTCTGACTATGTCCAGCCTCTTCTGAAGGCCACCATGGAGTGCAAGCTAGAGCCTCACAGGGCTCTGCAAGGCCACCTCACCCTGCGTTAGCCCGGGCTGCCTTGCTGAAGTCACTCCTTACTTTCTCCCTCAGCGCCTCACATTCTTGCTGTTCTTCGGACGTGCCTGGAAGGACCTACACCAGGACCTTTGCACTTACTACTGCTTCTACCTCCCAGATAAGCACAGGCCTCCCTCTCTCACTATCTCTTAGAGATTGGTCATGAGACATAAGCCACACAGTTATTTAAACAACGTGTTAATATAAAAGGTTGTTAACTGGGCATCTAGTCATTAATTACCAAAAGAGCGCTCTGAAGCCCTGTGAAGTTAGCAACTGCAGGAAGCTCTAGGGCTGAGAGAATAAAAGAAATACTCACAAAACCTTAGAAACTTAGAGAGGAGACCCCTCTGAACAGAAGGTGAGGCCTCTGATGAAGAGGGCTGAGCACTTGGAGCAGGGACCTCCGAGGGGCTGCCACGAAGCAGGCTCTGTAAGAGTTGGGAAGACTGTGAAGTGATGTGGCTGCTGCTCCCGGAGGACCCGGCCCCTGCCGGGGTGACAAAGTATCCAAGGGTGACACTCACAGGAACCGCAGCAGACAGGAAGCTGGCAGAGCGAGCACCTCTCCTTCCTCCAGCTTCCTCACCACCCCAACACCCCTTATCCGAGGAGCCTGACAAGGAGCTGGCCAAAGAAGCAGACACTGGGTTTGCAGAGGGGTAAAGCCTGGTGCAGAGGACGGTTTGGGTTGAGAGTCCATGACTCAAGAGCTGGAATGTAGCTTCACTGAGGTCGCTGGGACCTCTCCTGGCCACTCTGCTTAGCAGTGTACGAGCTGGCCCTTTCCATCTCCTTCCCCACTTTACTCTCCTCCTTAGCACTGGTCCAGCCAGGTAGCAGCAGCAGATGCTTTGAGTTCCTCTCATACCCTCTCCACTTGCTTCTATTTCAAGATGGTTCCACTCAGACTTGTGCGGGTCCCTGTGTCTCTGTTCCCACTTAACACCTGCTGCTTGCCAGATGAGAGGACTGGCTGATTCTACATTAGGTTTTGTCCATCTCGGCACTGTGGACATTTGTGGCCAGATCATTTCTTGTTGTGGGAGACTGTGTTGTGTTCATACAATAGTTAGCAGCATCCCTGGTCTCTACCCACCAGATACCCGTAGCACTTCCCCCTCAGTGATAACCAAAAATGCCTCCAAATGGCCCTGAGGGGATGAAATGCTCCCTGTTGAGAGCCAGTCCTCTAGACTTGCACCCGGTCGGTGGGCTGTGTGAGAGCCAGTGGGTTTGATTGGATAGATTTTCACATAGGACCTATATTTTCTTGGGCAAATCACTAATCCTGACTATGCATCATTGTACTCAAATGTAAAGTGAAATAATACTGTCCCATAGGGCTATTGTAGGGAATAAGTAAGGTAATACATGAAGAGGGTATGGTATAGGCCAATCAATGCAAATCAGCAATAGATTATTGTAACTCAAAGAAAGGTATCAATGTAAGTCAAGAGAAGCCACCAACACGTTATATGGTAACATTTCATGCCAAGTAACTGGATGTGTCTGTCTCACTGAATGGGTTTCACAGTGGCTTCTGAGAGGTGAGTGACAATTATGCTTCTAAAATCTATGGACATTTCATAGGAATGACCACCTGATGACCACCTGAGTCTGGGTAACTGAGGATGAGATGTGCCTGCTATGGAGATGCATCTAAAAGAAATTAACATATTGAGTGCACCTGTGTTTGACACTGCAGAAAACTAATAAACACTTGTCAAGTACTATATTTCATGATGATGCTTAGAGTCAGCTTGCCTGTAATTGATTTGCTGTGCTAAATGACACCAAAAAGAATCAAAGTAACAAACACAGTTTGCTTCATTGTACTTCAGGCCATGCGTGGCTTATTCATCTCAGTCAGGAGGTAGATACTGCTGAACACAAGAGTAGGGGAAACCTAGTGTGTCCAAGTACAGCTTGAGGTGGACAGAGGGTTCATTGTGATGAGGAATACAAGAGCCCCCGGCTCTGCTGGGAGGGAAGAAATCTGGATTCCAGTCCCAGCTCTGCTACTCACTCCCTGTATAGTCCTAGGCCTGCCGTTTCCTACAGAATTCAGTTCCCCACCTTTACCAGGAGCAGTCTGTGAGCAGTTCATACGGTCGCCCCTCTCTGTAAAATACCTCCCTCTCCCCACTCCCACATCGCCGTGCCATCGAAAGCAGGCAGACAGCGGGAGTCAGGCCTGGAGGGAGAAGTCTCCTTGATACATCTGAAGCACACCTGTTGAATTCTCACACTTGCTTTCCTTCCTCCCTAGGTACACAGTTCTGCACAGTGGACACCACCAGGAACTCGAGAAGCTGCCCATACATAATGATCCAGAATCGCTGGAATCATGCTTCTGACTGAGGACATGGCTCACAACTTAGCCACTCATTCCTACTCATGTTTGTGTGAACAGGGCACCCTGGTACCACTCCTGATCCTCATCACCACCAGTGAGGCGCGAGGCACTAGGGGCTGAGGGCCCAGGGAAGGTACATGGAGCAGGACCCGAGGCCGGAGCATCGAGGATCTAAGAGTTATGAAGGGATTTCAGGCATCTTCAGATTCAGCCTCCCACAGAAAGCAGGAGTAGCATCTTCCATTCCATCCCTGACCGTTGGTCAGTCTCTGCTTGCATCCCTCCAGGGACAGGAGCTCACTACCTCCTGACCCAGTCCCTTCTATTGTAGGGAAGCTTTAATTATAAGAAGGCTCTGTCCTTTATTAGAACAGAAATCTGTCACCACTCCAGCTTACGTGTGGGGCCACGCACTTACTCCCACCTTCCCCCAGAGCCCTTAGATGCTGGAAAATAATGATCTGCCTTCACATTTTTCAGTTTTCCGTCTAAAGTAAACATCTCCAGCTTCCTCTCCATTCTGGCCATCTTCTTCTGGATGTGTGAATTAATCAGGCCTCTTTTAATAAGGTTAGGTTGATGTCAATGGTCAAGATACTGAAGCACTGACCAGTGAAGCATTGAGATTTTTGTTTTATGGCCATGGGCACTTTTCTTTTCTTTCTTCTTGAGAATAGATTTTGCAGACTCTACATGGATTTTGGTTTCAGATCCATTACTGAAAGGCATCTCTACAGTTGTGTGTATGTATGTGTTTAAAGTTGCCACTTCTTTACTGGCATACTGATGATGAGATTATGTGGAATAAATCTTGATTCATTTCCCTCCTGTGACAATGGGGAAAGGATCCTCCCCATCTTCTGAGAGTGTTGGCTGAGAATGGGCTTACAAGCCAGAGTTTAGGAGGGAAACTGAGTGTCCTACGCCTTTCACCAGCAGCTCATCCCCTCAGACCTTCTAAGGATGCATCCCTTTCAGTAACAATGCTGTTACCAGGTTGAGGCTCTGAGCACACACTTTTCCAGCTGTCTTTATTTTGGCTGCCAATAAAACCCTATTGAAAGGGTCTGTTGCTGATTCTTACAGTGAAACAAAGTGAACAGGGGATGTGGGTGGAGCTGGCATGCAGAAGTGAGTATCACACATCGCAAGGTAAAGATGCGCCAGGAGTTTAGACCTCACAAGTTGTCCTTGCCCTTCCACTTGCTCTGTTGGCCTTTCTTCTTAAGTGATGTCAGATATCACAATTGCTTCCTAAACCCCTATTTCGTGTGCGAAGGCACAGCAGTTTAACTTTCCCTCTTCTGTCTGTTGGCAGGTATAGTGAGCAGGGATGGTCAGACCCCACAGAGAACTAAAGAGATCAATCACCTGGTTTTACTACTGAAGTTTAACCCAGAAAACCTCACAGTCTGGGGCAAAGTAAGGATGGTAGGTCAACACGTGGATGTGACCTCAAGTGTTAGGATTAATACAACTACTCAGAGCTGATTCCCTTTCTTCACTTTTTCATGGAAATGGCAGAGATTAGTGAATATGGAGGTCCAGAGTTCTTCTGTCTGAAAATAATCTCTCTTTTTCTCCAAGCACAAAGCACTAATGGAGAGACTAACAGAGTGATGATCAGAACCACATGATAGTGAGGAGGAATAGGTTTAGTTCTGTGGTTATCTTCTTTTTAATGCCCTTAATGTTGATGGGATCTACTAGATAATACATACATGCATACACACATATATATATATACAGTAAGATTTCTTCCTTACGAAATGCTTCTTTTTCTAGGAGCTTAGCAAGTATATCTGCTTATATAAAATATTTTTCAGTGGCAGGTCTTTCATATCAAATGAAAACTTGGATTCATCAGGGATGCAAAGTTTACCACATAGATGGGAAAATGAGATCACACCATATCACAGGACTCTTCCTGATTTGGGGGACATGCTCCTGTGAGCCAGTGCACGGTTGATATCTGTAGAGGTCACAGGCACCGTGGACCAGGGAAAGGGCAGCAACTGCAAGAATGGTAGCTCTTGTCATTGTCAAGAAAGTGGTCTCCTTTTCAGAAGAGGGCCTCCAGAGCTTGCTTTGCTATTTCTTTGGACAAAGTCTGAGATGATGTGAGGGATACATCAAATGCCCACACTGGAGATTCATAGGACATGACCAGGTTAGTTCTCCCTGGACAGCTGTTAGGCTGGCATTAGTTAAATCTGTGGCTGCCAAGATTCCAGATAATATATTAACGGCATGTGTACAGAAGACTCAAGCTTGTACAAGGAAAGAGGAAACCTACACCTTTCCCAATTCCCAGGAAGCCTGTGTCATCAAGAAGAAATACTTTTGGGAAAGCAGGGTGTGGCTGCAGCCACCTCTGCCAGATTGGCCCTGACAATCTTTGGGGTGATGGATGCTACAACCAGAGTGTCTCCATGCCTACAGTAAGAGGGGTTCACTGTCTTTTCTCTCCACCTGACTCTCCAGCCTGCAGACTATCCAGTTCTAAAACTCCCATGCCAGCCCTCTTCAATAGTAGCTAGAAAACAAAGGAAGTAAAACTCATCTTCTTTAGCTGACACCTAAGTATGTGTGCGTAGGAAAACTTTACTTTCCGAGATATCACCTCATCTCCCCAGTGTTTCCACTTCATGCTGCTAACATGCTCTGTCCTGAAGCAAATTGCTGTCTAGCTAGGGAATGGGGGTGGGCAAGGGAGGGACCCTAGGGAGGGGCCAGGGAGTGGATTTAACCAAATTGCCTTTAACAATGTCTTCAAGTAAGAACAAAAATAATGTCCTCTTAGCGCTGTGCTGTCTACCCATTTATCTCTTTGGTATTGAGTCTCTTTGATGAAAGACCAATGTTACTTTCTTTTTCTCTATTGCTCTGCTTTGCTTTGGTCAAAATCCTTCCTATAACACCTAGTCTACGAGGAAGAAAAAGACTAATGCATTTATCTTTCCTACTCAAATTTTTCAACCTCTTTTCCATCCAATTGAGAAAACTGAGGCTGAATATTTGATTGGAATTTAAACAATTCAGGGATAGATTTAAAGGCCTGCATGTGAACACCACATTGTTTTGCGCCTTACCAGCTTTTGCCTCACTTGTCTCATCTGAAAAATGGAGAGAAGTTTGTAGGGCTGTTGTGAATGTTCCAACATGGGTCATCCATGGGCCGCCACTGGAATTTTTATCAGTTGCCTGTACTGTTATGTAGTTATTATCTTTAATCAGTCCAGGTTTTCACATACATAAACTTATTTTAGAAGGCAACATTATATCAATACCCAAGATAGAAAATCAGTATTATTTGCCATAAATCGAAAGCAGCCATAGTGATAAATAAGTGAAGACAAAAGAAAGCTGTCAAGTTCTAAGTAGAAGGTGATGTTTGGAGTTTCTCATCTGCTTCTGCATTTAAGAAGGAGGCCAACAGTGTCAGAGACCTGTTAGAGGCACCCCACCCCTACCTCTGGCACCCCACCTCTTCTTTCAGCTAACTGGGAGGGTTGAAAGAGAATCTACAGAGATGAACTTACAAACTTTGAGACTGAATGTCATTTAACTACAACCTGCATTCCATGCTTTTGGAAATATGGAGAGGAGGAAAACACAATTGCTTATAATTTTAACTATCCTTATATTCCATTTAGATGCAGTTTCTCCTTCCTTTTACCTTTCTTTCAGCTCATTCCAGAACATATCTGTTGGTAATAATAATAATAACAACAACAACATAGCAATAATCAGAGAAGCTAGGCACTGTGGTAAGTGCTTTATATGAATTATCTCTTTTAATCTTTACAAAATCCTTACAAGTTATGTTCCAATATACTCCCATTTTACAGATGAGTAAATCTCAGCTGAGATATATGGTGAGTAGCCCAAGGTAACAGATCTGAGAAGTGTGGATTTGAAATGTAAACCCAGGTAGTTTGATTTTAAATAAGGCCCACAGCCCTAAACGTGTTACAACAGTGTTCACTACTGGAATTAATTTATTCCACGTTCACCTGTTGCACCTGTGCCAGGACAGCGCCGTGAACAAGCTCTGGGTGGCCCCCTTCCTCATGTTGCCTGAGAATTCCCCATCAGTGTGGGACCTGAAGAGGGTTCTGGATGTGCTTGTTCCACTTGAACTCTGCCACTCACTCGTTCTATTGTTTCCTTCTGCTCCTGCTTCCACTCTCTGAACCTCGACTTCCATTTTTTTTTTTTTTTTTTTGCAGTTTTTGGTTGGGGCTGGGTTTGAACCCACCACTTCCAGCATATGGGGCCAGCGCCCTACTCCTTTGAGCCACAGGTGCCGCCCTCGACTCCCATTTTTAAACAATGGAGGTGTTCAGGCAGATGACTGACCTTTCTGCACTGATCTTTCATGGTCTTTCTAGTATCCAGCAGCCTGGGGTTACTGAATGACCAGCATCAGACTATGTGAATCAGACATACGGGTCTTTACGTAAGTTTTGAGATACACAAAAATCAAGAAATGCCCATAGCAAGAGAAACAAATGAAGCCCTCCCAGCAACACTGATAAGCCAAGCAAGTTGAAACTTGAGTGGGTGAATCAAAAAGGACACTGCCTTCTGTCTTTCTTGGAAGTGAAATAATGCACCATGGCCCGGCCTGTCTCAAAACTTTCATAGTGACCCACATAGATGTGTAAGCCAAAGAAAGCACCGGTCTTTTATATTCCAGACCATCCAAGAGCAGCCCCTGCAGAGGACAGTTTGACTTCCCCACATTTCCAGGTTGGAAACTGGAACGCCATTTGGATTATGCTCACCTGCATCCCAGTAAAACATCATCTCACTCCTGGAGGCACTTTACAGTTTCTCTGCACTTTCAAGATATCTCTAAGCCTCTCCTAATAGCTTATAGAAAGGGATTGATGATTTTATATAGAAAGTGGACTGTCAGGAAAAGTGCTTCCCCTGAGGACACAGAGCTCATATGGCACCAAAGTCAGGACTGCAAACACTTCAGGTTTCTCAATTCTAAGTAAGTGCTTCCTTCTTCCTCCTCTTTTAATTTATTTCAAAATATACAAATTATACATTTTTAGACTATGTAAATTATGGGTTGTACAAATGATGTATTTATGTAATCCGTTCCCACTGTAAACACTTCCAGGGATATAGATTTAGGAAAATACCCATCGTGTCCACTGAATCCTACTCCCTTCCCCAGAAATAATTGCTCTTATCACTTGGCTGATATAATTCAAGAACATTTTCTATGCACTTACATATGTAAAAATGTACATGTAAAAACATAGTTTTGTTTTGTTCTTATATGTAAATAAAATAATGTGTATATTAATAATAACCTTCTACTTGATTTTCTCAACAGTGAACTCTAAACATCTTTTACATCAGCACATGTATTTCTTTTTAGTTGCTAGTTGCATATGCATTTCATGTGATAGACATTATATAGTTTGCAGTGCCATTTCTTTTGTCTTCTGGCTTCTTCACACATCTGAGTGGGGTATCCAGGACTGCATCTGTAAATCAGCTGCCTTTGTTATTCTGGGACTGTGCTAACCATATGAAGGTCAGTTGGAGTGGTTTCAAGTATCAGTAACAGCAGCAATTCTGATTTGGCAGCTTCCCTGATGGGGAAAACTTCCACTTAGACGGACTGAAAAACTTTACCCAAGTTTCAGAGGCTTTAGTAAGACCAAAGGCATCCTGCTCCCATCACTTCCTAGATGGGTGATTTTGAGCAAACAAAAAATAGATAATTTCCCTTGGGGTTATGGTGTTCTATCACAAAAATAGAATGAACACTTCAAAAACAAAATGATCCTTTCTAATTTAACAAAAAAATTATTTTTTTGTTTTCTGTGAGTTAAATGCAACTCACGCAGCACTCAAATCAATTTTTACACTGCACACCATGTGAGTTGTGAGTCACAACATACTTATTGAACTTGTTTCTGAGTATTGAGCCTTTTGTCATTCCACAAGGATTTAGTTGTGTCTTAAGTAGACCTTGGGTGGTCTTGGATAATGACTTCTGAATGTTGTGCAACAATGTCCTGTTACCACATACTATGTTACAGGTTTCATTCAAAGAGCCACCAGGCAAACATTCCAGGGGAAAAGTGCAAACAGAAGTTATGATAATTGGAGAATACAGTATAGCACTTGTGCCACGCTTGCGCAGGGTGAAGGAGGTCTGGGAGTTGTGCTGATTGACAGTGAAAATAATGAGCAGAGGTTTCTCCATGTGAAGTAATGCTATGGACATTCTGCTTATCTACCAGTCTATATGCTTCACAAGGCATGAGACTCAAAACTAGCATGAGTTAAATACAACTCACATGGCAGTTAAGGTGTTAACCTGTTAAATTAGTAAAGCAGGGGACTGATCATACATACTTCAAAGTACTGCTATAAAAGGTATAGACAGCACTCAGTGATCATTTTTTAAAAATGATTTTAACTAGCTGATTTCTTTTTAATGGCCTCATGAGTTCTGCTTCCTATTATCCTGGGATATGGTCTGAGAGCAGGTTATGGAAAGATTAGTCCCCCAAAAGCATAAATTGTGGTATATGTACACCATGGAATATTATGCAGCCTTAAAGAAAGATGGAGACTTTACCCCTTTCATGTTTACATGGATGGAGCTGGAAAATATTCTTTTAAGCAAAGTATCCCAAGAATGGAAGAAAAAGTATCCAATGTACTCAGCCCTACTATGAAGCCAATTTATAGCTTTCATATGAAAGCTATAACCCAATTACAGCACAAGAATATGGGGAAAGGGGCAAGGGAGGGGAGGGGAGTGGGGAGGATGGGTGGAGGGAGAGTAATTGGTGGGTCCACACTTACGGTGCATCTTAGAAGGTTACAGGTGAAACTTATAGAATGTAGAATATAAATGTCTGTACATAGTAATAAGAAAATGCCATGAAAGTTATGTCAACCAGTTTGATGAAAATATTTCAAACTGTATATTAAACCAGCACATTGTATCCCACGATTGCATTTATGTACACAACCATGATTTAATAAAAAAAAAAAAAAAGAAAGAAAGAAAGAAATTATAGTAAAAGGAATACTATCTCTACTTTTATCATTGTCCACCCTCCTGGAGGCTCCCATTGGACCTCATCACTGGCCCATGGTGTGTATGTGTGTATTACCAGTTGTTACCATTTTACAGAAGAGGAAACTAAGGCTCAAGGGTAGAGATTGTGACTATCTCCAGGTCATCCAGCATAGGTCTTCTGATTCTAAATATGAACTCCCTATCTTAACTATGTTACCAGATGTTGGAGTGTTAGATCCACATACCTAGCAGCATGAGACAAAATTCTCTGACCTTAAGTCATGTATCATCCATGAACTATTCCATAAGCCCTTTTAAAAATGTGCCAGACACTACACTGTACCAAAAGCTAGAGACATAGTTAAATGGACAAATAGAACAACTCAGTTCTCTATGGCCAGTTGTGAGCACACCACGGTCTGGGGGATCTAATCTTGTCTGTGAGTCTTCAGAATGTTGTTTTACTTTTTTACATGGCTAGGAGAAAAGTTGAAAGAGTATTATTTTGTGATGTGAAAATTATAGGAAATTCAAATTTGTGTTCACAGTTTTATTGTACCACACCCATATCCCTTTATATCATCTGTGCCTTTCACATCATAACCCGAGCTGAGTACTTCCCACTGAGAATATCTGTGACACATCAAGCCTAAATATTTACTATCTGGTCCTACATAGAAAGACACAGAAAGTTTGCTGTAGACAAATAATCACTATCTAGCTATTCATGTTATATACACTCAACAAAGGGTCACCACATAACTTTTCCCAGTTTCTTTTTCAGATAATCTTGGCATCTTTAGAATGACTTTATTGTATTCACTTAACACTTTGGATCAGGTGAGACAGATGGATACACCAAGAAAAGTGGCACAGCAGCGGCCTCTTGTGGCCTATGGAAGCATATTCAGATAATTCGGTTATGGTTAAAGTTAACAACTGGGGTTAGATTGAGTCTTATACTGAGGGTTGAGGAGCCAAGGTTATTTTGAAATCTAGAATATTCTGTAACATATTTCCTCCTGCCTGTTACTGACCACAGTTCTAACCTGGATAGTGAAATGCACCCATTTAGTTAAAAAAGAACTTAGCTGAGTTAAAAACAATGTAATAAAGAGAAGACAAAATGCAGTACTTATGGGATCACTCCTAAAGTAACACGCAGAATTTTAAGAGCCTTGAAAAGAGAACTGTAAAGAAAGACATCAGGATAATGATCATTCAGAATATTTTAGTGTTAGGAAGACTTGCTGACATCTTTGCACTTCTATCATTAACAAGGCAGCAGAGTGGGCATCACATACGTAAAGGACTCTTGTCCTACGTAGTCTAAACCATGACCTGGTTGTGGGTGAGCAACTTTTCTCTCTCTGGGCTTCAATCACTCCCGTGTAAATGAAGAGGTTGGACAAATCTCAAAGGACTTTTACATCTTACACAACCATAATCCCATGTCTATTTGGAAAGTGCTTATAAAATCTTTGTATAGCTTTTCAGTTTAAGTAATTTTCTGGGGTCATCTAGCTCGCAAGTAGCAAAGCCATGTTTCAAATGCAACTGCTCTCATTTTGCGAGAAAAAGGCCATCTCCTGATTACCAGATATTTGGGGAAATTCTGCTGCTCCTAGAGTTCTGTTGTATTGAGTTCTGTGAATCAAACATCCCATAGAACTTTTAAGAAGATCAGGAATTAAATTACACAGCATACATTGCTTTTCTGTGTAGTAATTGCTACTCTTCTTCAAAAAGAGGGATTCAGCTCCAAGGCCAGAAGAAAGTTTTGAATAAACTTTTATTTTTATATTCAAATAAAGCATGTACACAATTAAATATGGAAATAAATAACTAGAAATGCTTTGGAAACTTTCCCATTTCCCCTGCAAACTCATCTTTTTTCAAACTCATAAGTCTTTTTCTTAATTAAGAAATATGATAATTATAATACTGAACAGAAAAGGCAACTACAGCTTTGTACAGAAACACATAGCTTGATCTGACTATAGGGTTTAGTTGATATTTTAATAACAAAAACACACGCAAGACTCAAACACTCTTCAACAGATTTACTTAAACAGCTTCGCTCGAGAAAAAGGCACAGATTTAAGGGGATGACAGTGATTATTAAGAATATAGTAAATGGGGCTCAGTCAAAAAACGATACTTTGTGAACTAAGTTAGGAAAAGTGAACAAAATGAACTCTTTCAAATTACCTGCCTTCATTAAAATGAAATTTTAAATTAAACTGTATAAACATATGACTTTAGGAAGTGTCTTTGTATATTTCCTCTATGTACAAATCTTTGTACAGAATTTCAATGTTCCTTATATATTTCCTATATACTAATTCGAGCCAGGGCCTCCGAACTGCATGGCTCAAGTCCCTGTGGAGCGTTCTGGCAGCTAGATGGCCCTAGCTGCTTTCTAACAGAATAGCTGGAAAGGAGGGGAACCAATCAAATGTAGTCATCTTCAACTGGCTCCCCATTGACATCACAATAGTGGATAAAAATTGCCACAACTCGTTGAAATACACCTTTCTTCATCTGACGCATCTCAGAAATTTCCTCTCCTATTGTTTCCATACAGATGTCTGCAGAGAGCTGCCCTTTCCTTCGAGGAGCATAGATGGTGCCTTGGAAATTAGAAAAAAGGGAAACATATATGCTAATCAGAATATTTGGAAAATCTGATAAGCTGATCCTTAAGACAGTCCTATATACTGTAATATGATGTAGCTGATATATCAAAGCTCACTGAATGGGTCACCATCAGCTTTACTTTTTATGCCATGTTCGATGCCTAAGACAGCAAACATGATTAAAGGTCCAAGGTAAAAACAATGTACCAGAGAGTTAAGGCATAAACATGTAATATGTAGTTAATAAATCCGTGCCTAAACAAAATTATTTTTTTTTAAAAAACTCTGGCTAAAACTAAATATTTAAGTACGTTAACACTTAAACAAATTCAAAACCTTCTCCCCAAATTTCTACACCTAAATCCTAAGTTCTCCCATGCTATACATAATAAGCAGCTCATAAATAGCAGAGTATAACAATTTTGAAATAATATAGCTGATAAATTCTTAAAGAATAACAAGATTACAAATATTTCCACCAGCCTTCATCTACCCCGAGTAAGTCCACGATTTATCTATCGTACAAATTCAAAGTTGTTCTGGGATGGGGTTGGGGGAGCACATAAAACCATTTATATGGGAAAACATTTAAAAGTTGCACTGCTCCTAATTCTCAAACATAAAATTAAGTATCTAACACAGTAAGAGAAACTAGAGAATACAAGTCAAGTCAGATCATAGTTACTTTCTTCGTCGTCTTCAAAATCATATCGGGCAAAGCTGTTGGGCTCTGCTGCCCGTAATGACCTCAGCCAGGGGAAGTCAGAAATCATGGAATACGGAGCTCCATCCACAACACCTAGAAGAAGACAGATATGATAGTTACTGGTGTGGAACTGCTGACGGGGCCAAACTTTGCAGTATTCTGTAAGCAGAATGTAAAATATAAAATAAAAAGAATGAATCAGATGCCTTCAAGACATTTCCAACTTTTAGACTATAGTAACATTAATGTTTTTTGTCTAATTTTTGTGTTTTTGCACTGCTTATTATTCTGGGGATGGTAAAGACTCATACATACAGGCACAGCAAAATTTACCTTGTCCCTGCTTCTTGGAGGTATTCATATCATCCACTATTTTTACAAACTATAAGATTTCTATTTATCTCTTTCTGAAGCCATGATCCTCTGTCTAGTTAGTAGTTATTTAAGTTTTCAACCATTTGAAAATGCTCACCTTCTAAAGTATAGATTTCTCTTCCCCAGGGATACTTGGGGTACTTCTTTAAGTCTTCTTCACTTCGAGTGGCTTCAGGAAAGAATTCATACTTAATGAGCTCCCTGGAGGAAAAAAATTAAATAAAAATTATAAAACTGAAAATATTAGTGGCAGAAAGGAGTCGTCAAAGTTGCTTCAGACTCAGATTCTACAGAACTTAAAAACAACATTAAATACCTAACGAAAATAGAATACATTCAAATCATAAAATGTAAGTCTAATCAGGTCATAAGTATTTCTTTCACTATATTTAAAAGAAAGAAAGCTACATAGAAGTTCTTCGATATACCATTCATATAACAAATACATAAGAAGTCTAATTTTCTGGTAACATGATAGTCTTAAGATCTCCTTATCTATCTTCCATTCCCCAAAGCTAAAGTTAAATGTACATGCACAGTCTTTTCTTATAATTTTTCTGTAAGTTTTTTTTTTAAATAAAAGGTTACAAATACACATGTATGATTTTTAGTTTTCAGTCCTTATTTCCCTCAGTTTTTCACATGTGATGACTCCACAAGCCTGCCTGAAAAGCTCAGCTGGAATAATTTAACATAAGGAAAAATTAGGATTTGCTGCTGGGGGTTCCTGCTACGACAACCGACTGAAAAGACCTTTAAGGGGGCACAGAATTACTTACTGATTGATGTTTGCTATAGTGTCCATCCAGCTGCGAATGCGCACCTTATTGCGGACATTAGGCGGGTTACTGAATTCATGGATGATACAGATATGATATGGATAGGGACCACTGAACAGCTTCTGCTCCAAAGTTAGTGTGTCCACCTGTGGATGACACCATAAAGAGATATTTGGACCAAGATAGAGAAAGTGTTAGAGATCTCTCTCCTAGGGCTTGAAAAATCTTTCCTTGGGCCTGCAGTTTTGAAATCTCTGGCTGATTTGAAAATTGAATAGTCACAATCAGTCCTAAATACTGCATGCCATGCTGAGGGTAAGACTTAGTAAATTCTTCTGTCTGGTGAACTCAACTATTTATCCCACTGTGCCCATTACACCAGAAAATCATGACTAAGGATTCTGAGTCCTCAGTCACAGAATCCACTTCCAAAGTGTTTCTTATAGGAGGTCTAAGTATCAAGTGTATCACAGAACTGTGAATGTGAAGCATCATACATCCCATACAAACTGGACGACTGCCTGGTTTTTGAATATAGGATACACTTCTGCTTCATCTTCTTGTGGCCTTTGTTCACATTGCTTTCTTCCCTTTCTCTAGTTTGGAGATCCCACTCTGCCATCTAAGTGGCACAAATGTTTATCTCCTCTCTGGGAAGGCAAACTACTTCTTTTTTTTTTTTCAAAACACTTGCATTTTATTGGAATACTGGATATTTTATTGATATCCCACCCATATCCGTGTGATCACATTCTACTGACAACCTGATATAGCTTTTAAAAATCTTTATGAAACACACGCACACGAAAAGTCCTGGAGACCAATGTAAAAATTCAGAATGTCAAAGATGAATTTGTACATTGCTCTCCCTGAAATGGTACAGACTGATACATCTTTACATCTACAGACAATAAAAGAAAGTGACTCAAAAGGTAGGAAACCTTCAATGGCATGAAAGAATGAAAATGAAAACCAATAAGGCATTCCTTTCATTTGCATTACTAGGCATCTTAGACAGATGAAATAGACTACACGACAATGTTTATCAGCTCTAAAACTGGGAAAGGCAGACTTGTTGAAGGAAGAATAATGTGCTATATGTTCTTTAGCACCCAGAAAATTTTGTGTGTTGAGATATTCAACAATTTGTTTATCAAACTGCTTTGAGGCCATGTTCACACATTTACTGCAAGAGTGGCTTAGTATTTTCTTTAAATTTTCTTCTGGCATTAAGCACAGAGTATCAAAGTACATTTACTCTAAATAGTAACAGCAGTTATTATATGATTGTTTACTATATACTAGCAACTGTTCTAGCATTTCACAAATATTAATTTAAACATCACAATAACCCTAAGTACTTCTATTCTAATTTTACAGACTGAAGAAACTAAGACAAAGAAGTTAAGTAATCTGCTGCAGGCCAGACAGCAAGCACTTGAATCAGGCAGTCGGAAACCAGAATCTATGTTCTTAACCACAGGAAACTTTCACTAAGTATGAAAATCTGTTGAATAACAACCACCCTCATCATATCTTATAACTCGCTAAAAAAACCTTACAGAATTCTAAGAGAGATGCATTAATGAAGATGATTGGCAAAGACAGTGTAGCTTGGTTAAAAGAAATCTGTACAATCTAAAAAATCAATACTGTGGGTTGAATAAATGAACAAACTCCAAGTTCAAAAGGTTGAAGACAAACAAAAAAAATCACCAGAATATGAGTATTATCAAAAAGGAGCAAAGCCCCTTACCTGCTGCATTGGGCGTAGGTATATGATACGGTTTCTCTCAGGAGGCATCCTTAAAATCTGGTCTAGTACCTGATCCATATTCAGTTTCTTGCACTGTGCATAGTCAAATCGGTTTACAATTGGGGCATTTTCTACTTTTAAATGTTTCAGTACCCTGCACCTGGTAGCTATAAAATGAAAAAAATAGTAAGCTTTTTAAATAATTTACATAAAATGACAGAGCAAGATATAGTCCACTTGATATTTTTGAAGGCCTGGCCTAATTTATATTAGCACACAATACTGCAGTTATAAACATCTTCAACATAGATCAAGTACTGTCATAAAGTACAAATAAATGACAGTTAACAAAAGGATCTGAAAATGTATTCCTGTTTCTTCCTAAGAAGGTGGTTACCCTTGTGCTAGAAGGGACATTAGTGTGCCCTTTTCTAAGATTTTACAGTTAGAAAACCAAGCCCTAGAGGAATTGTTTTGGGAATATTTATTGAGAAGAATGAATGATAACTACTAAAATATGAATTTCTATGGTTAATGGTCTAATGAACCTGGAATAATTCATATATCTTACATTCATGCACAGGAAATGAGTAGAGATGATGTTAATTCTTATCATCAGTATAAAAGCAGAACCTTAAAAAGAAAGACCCAGAAATATTGGATACTGTGGTCTGAAGTTGTATAGACCAATACGGTAACCACTAGTGACCTGCAGCTATTTAAATTCAAAGTAACTGAAATATAACAAAATTAACAATTCCTTAGGCACTAACCATAGTTCAAACGTTCAACAGTCACATGTGGCTAGTGGTCACCACACTGAAGGTATAGAGAAAGAACATTTCAGTCACTGCAGAAAATTCTGTGGAAAATGCTGATCTAAAATATGATTACTTTTCCTAATTAAGGTATAAAACATGAGATCATAGAGAAAAATTGACTGTGATATAATACACACATTTAACTGCACTACTACACCAAATTCCCTTTTATCATCTCAAGTTTCAACCTGGTCCAATTCAAGACAGATCAAATGGAAAAGATTATAAAACTAGAGCTGTTTGGCCTGATCTTTTTTAACAATTCATAAAGACATCTTCTGTAATATCCTTGATCCTAATGTCATCATTTTCCTAAGCCCTGTAACTACCTCTTATGTTTAAACACTGAGCAACTAAGTCTCTTGCCTCTCAACCTCATTTCCTCCTAACACAAAAGAAAAAAAAGGGGAATTGATGTTGAGAACAGAGAAAAGAGGGAGAGGACTAGATGGCAATAAGGATCCAATGGTTCTCTGCTATAAAACCAAACATGGCTAAGGTTAGTCCTAATCTCATTTAATACTTTCAATCTCCATTAACTTAGCTGGTGCCTAGAGACTGAGTAATTACCAATGACGCTCTGTCTGATGATAAACTGAGAGAAACAATTTGGTTATAAGGGGAGAAGGCTGGGCCTGAGGCCACATGATCCACAATTAGGTTAGAGAAGGTAAAAGAATAATCAAAGTCAAGGGAAGAAGTGACAACCGGTCAGGTTCTCAGAGAGCTTAGAGTAAAGAAAGGAAAGGAATGAGATGCCAACTAGCAGTCTGAAGATCGAGCTTTAGATCCTCAGAGCTCAGAGTCAGAGTCAGAGGGTGGAGTGCTGACAGACGGAAAGTTCTTACACCACTGCCCTAAGGCTAGTGTGAGCATTACTGCTGTTATAATGTCTGAGCTTTTGAGGACATTGTGTTTTCAGTTTGCGGAGGAAGCTAAAGACACATTTTTTGGTTATTTTGGAACCAAAGATGGAGAAAAGTACTACCTCTTCAGAGTGACCATAGGGCCTGGGGTCTCCAGGGTCTGGATTCTGGTAGAAATCAGAGGAGAGGTAGGGTTTTAATATCAGTTTTCCTTTCTAGAATTTTCTCAGTTTATAATAAAATATTTGGTAAGCACCTTTTAGTGAGATTCCTTCATCTTGTGTACTACTAATGTAGTAGCAGAAGTACAGCCGGGTGCAGTGGCTCACGCCTGTAATCCTAGCACTCCGGGAGGCTGAGGCAAGTAGATTGCCTGAGCTCACGGGTTCAAGACCAGCCTGAGCAAGAGCGAGACCCTGTCTCTAAAAAAAAATAGCTGGGCGTTGTGGTGGGTGCCTGTAGTCCCAGCTACTCAGGAGGCTGAGGCAAGAGCCCAAGACTTTGAGGTTGCTGTGGTCTATGACGCCACGGCACTCTGCTGAGGGTGACAAAATGAGACTCTATCTCAAAAAAAAAAGTACAAAGGAAAGAAAACTCTTAATATATTTTTCCAATTCAGGTCAAGTATCTCTTACCTGAAATGCTTGGAACCTTAAGTGTTAGGATACTGAATTTTTTCAAATTCTGCAGTATTTGTAACTCACAGGTTAAGCACCCCGATTCAAAACTCTGAAATCCAAAATATTCCAATAAATATTACCTTTGAGCATCATGTCCGTGCTCAGTAAGCTTGGGATTTTGTAGCATTTCAGATTTCAAAATTTTGGATTAGGAATGCTCAACCTATACAAAAGCAACATAAATTAACATTTACTTGCTGTGTACTAGAATTCAGACCTGTACTCTGTGTGTAAGTACATATATAAGGATGTCTCATTTAGGTTTATTTTACTGTACTTCACAGGTAATGCACTTTTTACAAATTGAAGTTCTAAGCAAACCTGCACCAAGTGAGTCTATTGGCACCATTTTCCCAACAGAATGTGCTCATTTTGTGTCTCTAACATTTTGATTATTCTCATAATATTTCAGACTTTTTTATTATTATTGTATCTGTGATGGTGATCTGTAATCAGGGATCTTTGATGTTACTATTATAATTGTTTTGGGGTGCCACAAACCACGCCCATATGAAAACAGTAAACTTAATAAATGTGTCTTTTCTGACTGCCTCAGTGACTGGCTGTTCCCCTCTCTCTCTCCTTCTCCCCAGGCCTCCTTATTCCCTGAGACACAACAATTTTGAAATTAGGCCAAATAATAACTTTACAATAGACTCTAAGTGTTTAAGTGAAAGGAAGAGAAGCACATTTTTCATTTTAAACAAAAGCTAGAAAAGACTAAGCTTAATGAAAAGGGATGTTGGAAAGCCTCTAGTGGTCTCAATAGAAATCAAATCAGCCACAACATTCCCTTAAGCCAAAGCCTAATCAAGGGCAAGGCTCTCAACATCCAGGCAAGATGCTCCAATAGCATAAAGATTACAACTTGCTGAGTTCAGATGACAGTTAGCAATTTTTAGCAATAAAGCATTTTTAAATTAAGGTATATACATTTTTTTAAGGCATAATGCTATTGCACACTTAAAAGACTAAAGTGTAGTGTAAACATTTTATATTCACTGGGAAAATATGTGTGACTCAGTTTATTGCAATAGTCACTATATTATAGTCATCTGGAATTGAACCTGCAGTATCTCTGAGGCATGCCTTACACACACACACACAGACACATCAGGCACTGCATTTAACGTTCTCAAATGCTGTGTGAGTTAAGCATAGTTAAGCAAACAAAGAAACATAAAACTTGCCCAAAGACAGAAACAAGTCAGATCTTCATAATTTAACACGGATGGATATAAAAAATGTAACATTGAGAGAAAAAAGAAAAATTAAGATCATGAATAGGACATGCTGTATATATAAAATTTAAAAAAAATTAAAAAGCTCAAACAAAACAATATACTTAAAACAGACATATAGAAGTTAAAGGCATGAAAGGCACACTGGAAAGACATACATTCAACACATAAACTTCAACGGTGGGAGCTGATGGGACTGGCGAGGAGGGACAAATGGGACTGAGAAGTAAAGTAGGGACTGGCCTAAATGATAATGTGCCATGAATTAAGAATATGACTGATCATTTAATCAAATATAGAGCAGTTATGCACTTATAGCCCATTCGCTATTCCCTTCCCAAAACATATCCAAATTATACAGATTAGCAAGTATCTGAGCCAGCATTCAAGCTGAAGTCTGTATGACCTTAAAGCCTATGCATCCTATTAATTCATTCTGCCAGATCAGGTAGCAATTATCTCTTGGCAATTTTAAAACATGAACCAAATTTCTACACACAGGCCCTCAGAACCATTATGTTGTCTGTGAACTACAGAACAAGAACAGGATTAGCAATAATCCAACACAATGTATCCCCTTTAAAAAATAATACAGTAATGTTAGTGTAGTACTTAAGAATTTGTAATTCTTTAAATCTATTCATGATGCTCTTGTATGAGATGGGCCAAATACATACCATGGATGAACATCATCTTGGGACAGTCTTTTAGCACTAGATCTGTGATTCCACAATTGGTCATAGTGACTCCTACAAGATTTTTGGATTTTAATATAAGAACCTACAAGGAGAAAATTAAAAAGTTATATGTGTATGTATCTTTCTGTTCTTTCTTTTTTTTAAGCTTAAATGTTTTCACTGATACAACTGGGAAGGAGCTGTTATCAACTTCTCTTAAGACAAAGAAACTAGATACAGATAGAAATTTTAGTCCCTTTGCATTATTCAAGAACTGAGCTGGACTACGATAAAGAAAAATGAGGCCTTTTCCTGTACCTGCACATGGTCATCCTCAATGACAGGATCACTAGTACTGGTAGATTTATCTGCTGTGCGCTTCCGTTTCATGGCATGACGTGACTTTGTTTTGGCAACTTCTAGAAAAGGCAAAAAGAAAATCTATATTTTAGCCCTGCTTTCTTTCCTTCAAACATATTCAACTGCATACTATAAACTCCATTAAGGCAATTCCCAAATCTACACCTTGGTTCCCAAAGGAATAGTTAGAGCAGTATTTCCAAAGGACTGTCTGAAAACAGGATCACTCTTCACTAATTCAAATATATCTACATCAAATCTAAGATCCTTTTCATGCCTGATGCATTCTAATCAACTTTCTTGTCTCTAGACTCTCTGCCTCATTCCATCATAAATACCATTCATTCATGGATTAAACTCATGATTTTCCTGATCAAGACTTTAAATTTCTTACTGCTGCTTAGCGAACAGGTTTCAATACCTGACATTTGGAGCTATGCTTTAGCTCTACCTGTTCTCAATCTTATTCCACACCACATCCCAGTAGTCTTCCACAGCCAATGTCTCCATAGCCATCAATCATTCTAGTTCCTCTGCTCAGGACATCTTTTTCTGACTTGAAATACTATCCATCAGTGACAAGTCCAGCTCAAACATCACCACCTGTTCTAAAAAATCACCCTGGATCCCCAAACAGTATATATTGTTCTGAAATTCCTGTTTACTTCTTTTGTTTCTCCATTTGAAATAAAAGCTCCTTAAAGGCAACAGTACTGTCTTATTTCATCTTTGTTTCAATGTCAGCCATCATTAATGAGCTAAAACAAGCATTTATTGAATAAACTGGCACTGAACAATTAGAGAATGAATGAATGCACCACAGGTACATAAATAGAATAACCAATATTTACTGAGCGCTTACTGTGTGTCAGGCACTGTCCAACGGTTTTAATTATATTAGCTTATTTATTCCTTGTTATAGCTGAGATAAATTTATAATTCTTCTCTTTTTACATATTAGGAAACTGAAGCACAGGAAGATAAAAGAGCTTGCCATAGTGTTAAATGCAAATTAGGAGTCAAACCCAGGAAATCTGACACCAGTCACTAAGCTAGAAAACCTTTAATCTTTTACCTCTCGAATCCTGGTTAGTAAATTCCTAACTTATTTACTAGTATTGTCCTAAAATAATACATTTCAATTATATAAGCAAATTACAATCCTCATTTTTAAAAAGTTCTAAGTTCATACTTAAAATTCAATAAGCACAAATACATTTTGAGAAAATGCATTCAAAGGACCATCATGAATTAAATCACCACCATAGTGCTCTTTCAGATACCACTGCTAATTACAAACATTCCATATGCTAGTTCTACAACCTCAAACATGAAAGAAAGATAGGGAAATGAGGTACAAATATTGCAAATTCTCAAAGGCTTGGGTTTAGATGGGAACTCTAGAGATCTACTCTAAGAAATTTTTTCTCTATCATTTGGCATCTTCATGAAATTTTACCAAGCACAACAAACAAAAGTGACTGCTTTGGTTGAAGGGTGATGGTGAAGAGCCCAAGAGTTCCGCTCATCAAATTTCCTCCAAGGAACCTGACACCCAGCAAAATCCTAGCGTTCCAAAAAACAAAAACTATTGACTCAGGCAACCCCATATAGGCATTCTCCCATGGCATCCTGAAGGAACTTCAGGCAAAATCTAGAATTATCTTTATTGATCAAGAAACCTTCTCAATGCAGCACCATTTCACCTGGTAACCAAGATTTACATACTTGTCACAACCTACCTCTAATAGGTCCTGGTTCCCTCTCCTAGTACCACAAAAATGAAAACAAACACGTCTGTTTCCACTCTTCCATGACAGTGTTCTAAAAAGAGTTTAATATTACAGCATTCTCCTTTTATGATCTGATTTTTAAATTTCTAACCTTCTTGGAGTACTCTCACCCCTCTTCTTCAATTAATTAGAATATGGGGTTCAAAGTTAAGTCTCTTGCTTTCCAGTGTGCCCAAACTAGTTTATGTTTTTGAAGAAAAGTTAAAAAACTGTGTTACACTTAGTATATAGATCTTGAAAACCAAAGGCTTCTCAATGTAAAAGGCAAATAGTATGTTGTTGTTCTCTATGCCTCCCTCCCTGTTTAGAGACAACTAATTTTATTTAGGGACAATTCTTAGTGATTTCCTATATTCAGTAGTATCAACAATACCCTATATGATGGTTTCTATACTTACTAAGTTCACAATTATTAACTGAGTCCCATACCATGTATAAGATATGGTGCCAGAAGCAGGGAATAGCAGAAACCATCCCTGCCCTCATGCAGCTCTTAGTCTAGTGGGAAGACACTAAAACACAGAATCACAACATAGTGTGGTTCGGATGAGTGTTGAAGATGCTATAGAAACAAAGGAAAGCAGATCAATCCAGTCTTGGGGTATCAGGGAAAACTACATTTATGAGAACTATGTATATTAATCTTAAATTTTATTCTTTGACAACCCAATTAATTATTTTTGTGATATGTACTTTATAAGTTATTATACAGTGAGGATAAAGACAACATAGAGATATTTATTTCCAAAATAGAACTTCACAAAACAAATAATTACATCAGTTTCTAACATGGCTTTAACAATCTACAAAGTCACAAATAACAACCTAAATAAAAAGCCCAAATGATACTTTTTAATATACTGCTTTAAAAAATCCATAACAAATTTGTTCCTATGATAATTTGGATTTCTCTCTTTAAAAAGTTTAAAGCAGAATGGCCAATACATTTCAAAACCATACTAGATTAAAAATAATTTATAAGTCACCCGAATAAGTCGTTCTTCTTTATAAAAGAGACCTGATTAATACTGAAATCAGTGCTTTGACACTCCCCAAAAACCTTGCTCCTGAGAGTAAATGGACATTTATTTGTATGATGCTTAAAAACCATTAGGAAATAAATTATCTACTATAAAAACAATTACAGACATTAGATGTCTTCTCAAATTGAAAAAAAGAAAGAATCACAATAAACAGTAAAAAGTACTACATAAGTGAGATTTTCTTGTCTTTTCAAGAAATAATCCAAGAAATTATTTAACCTAACAAAAAATTCTAGTCATGAAACAGGTCGTAGTGAAATGGTAAAGGGAGTAACAGAATACAAAGCAAAAAATTAAAACTTAAAAACCCTGAAGGTAACATGAAGGATCTATATTAAAATAACAAAAAACTGTAAGTTTACTAAGAGACTTCAGACAAATAATATTGGAGACTCAACAGTTCCTAAACAAGAAACCTAAGCCATAAAAATGACAATTCTCTTTTCAGTTATCAGTTTAATGTAATTCCAAAAAAAAAAAACCAAGATGATGTATTTTTGGAACTTGATAAAATTATTACAAAGCACATCTATAAAAACATAGAACAAATGCAAGAATAGACAAGAAAATTTTGAAAACTAATGATGAAAGAGGAAAGAACAGTGGAGCAGAATAGAATGTCCAGAGATAAACCTAAGTGTGTCTAAGAATTCAGCACATGATAAAAGAGCATTTTAAAATAATAGCACGAAAATGGATGTCAATAAATAGTACTGAAAGAACCTGGTGAAAGTTCGGAATAAAAACATAAAGTCAGTTCCACAGATTAAAATAAAACTTCCACTGAGTTAAACACCTTTTTTTTTTTTTTTTTGCAGTTTTTGGCCAGGGCTGGTTTTGAACCCACCACCTCTGATATATGGGGCCAGCGCCCTACTCCTTTGAGCCAAGGTGCCACCGGAGTTAAAGAACTTTTACATTAATGAATGAAGAAATGAGAAGATCTGAATATTAATCTGAATCAAGCACAGTAATGGCCTTTCACAACATAAAAATAAGGAAAACATGTAAATCTGACTTCATAAATATAAACAAAATGCAAAAGAAGGGATCACAGTGAGGAGTTTTGTCTAATGTGTACAGAATTTCCGACTGGAATGATGAAAAAGTTCAGATGACTGGTGGTGACAGCTGCACAGCAATGTGAATGTACTTAGCACCACTAAATTGTACACTATAAAATGGTAAACTGTGTATGTAATGTGTTTTACCACAATTAAAAAAAATTACCACAAAACATTTAAAATTAAAGTTGGGAAAAATATGGCAGAATTGGTAAAGTTTATAAGGTGTAATGAAAACTTCAAATAAAACTCTTTTATTTTAGTTCAGACACAGTGGTTCATACCTATAAGCCTAGCACTTTCAAAAGCCAAGTCAGGAGAATCGCTTTAGGCCAATTTGAGACCAGCCCGGTCAATATACCAAGACTCCATCTCTATAAAAAAATCAAAGTATTAGCTAGCCACGGTAGCATGTGACAGCAGTCCCAGCTACTGGGAGGCTGAGGTGGGAGGATCACTTGGGCACAAGAGTTTGAGGTTACAGCAAGCTATGATGACACCACTGCATTTTAGCCTGTGCAGCAGAGCCAGACCCCATCTCAAAAACGCAAAAACCAAAAAACCCCCAAAACAAACTTCATGTACTTTAACCAGAGTTTATGTTACAATGATAATAGCGCATAATTAAGTTCTCATATCTCATGAAAACTTATTTTTAACTCCATATAATTCAGCCAGCCAACATATATATATAAAAAAGCACTGACTCTGCCTATGTTCTGGAGCTGATTTTAAGGTTATAAAATTGAAGGATACGTGTAGATGGAGAAAATTAAAATACATTGTTATTTCTAGTATTAATGTTTTAGGCAGAAAAGACTACTTAAAAATAAGATCAGAAATAGGAACAGAATAATTATGATTAAGAAATATGCTTACCCTACTTAACTCGGTGCTTATTAATGAACTTATATGTATACATGTAGGTGTTTTGAGTCTCTTCAAAATAATTCTCAGCCAAACTAATTACTTACCTGCTTACTCCTTGGCAAACTTTACTGAGAGCAAAATTGATTTCTGAAAAAGCTACTTGGTACTGCAGAAGCAGACCGAGAGGCAGGAAGCTGCCCTGACAGATGTTCCCAGCCCTAGCAATTTAACGTCCTTACCTTTTTGGCTAAGGTTTAAAACTTTCCTAAGTGAAGAAATCCCTGAGTGTGAGATGAAAGCAGAGTTTTTATCTAGTGGGGCTTTGACATGAGGAAGAGTATTATATTTAGGGTAAACACACACAATGATATTTTTCTTAAAAGCTGAACTACTTGGGTTTTCAAGTAGTTTTACAAACTTTTACAACCCCCACCCAACAATTGCTAAGAATTAGCTCGAAGTCTATATGATCCACAGAACCCCCAAACCAAATTTGCTAAATTTGCTTTTTATAAGAAAACTCATGAAATAAGCTAATGCTTTTTTCCAGCCCTACCCTACAGTTGCTAATCCTGGGAGCATTGTCATACCTGACTCAGATACCAGCGGTACATGGGACAGTCTGCTCCTGGCCCTGGTTAGGGGCCTCCGAGGATAGTCTTCATTACACTGCACGTCACAACTCTCAGGCTGGGAGCTCCCCCTCCTGTCCTCACCTGTAGCCCCAGAGCCACTCCCATTAGTCCTCTCATCATGTGCTGGGCCTGAAGACCCCCCTTGTGGCAGAGTCCTAAAGGAAAAGGCGGATCTCGTACCATCCGGGCCATTCACAACACAGGCTCGGCTGGTTGAAGGACGTTCCTCATCAGAACACCTGCTAGTTCTCCTTTGGGATTCCTGGGGCCTGTGACAGCAGCATCTGGGGCAGACAGAACTCTCTGCATCTCCCTCCTCCATGGCCTCAGAGTCCTCTGACCCACCGGGGGAGCAGACACACTGCCTGGATACATCCACTTCTGTAGGGCTAGGCTCGGAAGAGCCGCCGCTGTTCACCGTCCTTACAAAGTCGGGGCTTTGAGAAGCAGTGCTGTGTGAGCTGGAGTTTCCCACTGTGCTGGCGGTGGTGTTGCTGCAGCTGGGATAAACATCCTTGTTTTTTTTCTTTTCAGGAATATCCCTAGCTGCTTTCATATCGGCTTTGATCTGCTCACTGGTGACCTGACAGCCTTTCTCACAGCTGCTTTCCTCGAGAGGAAACTGCTTCGACTGGCCCATCTGATGGGAGTTGTACCTCTTTCGAAGTGGAGTCTTGCCTTTTCCACTTACTGCTTATAGAAAAAGAAGAACGGCCCGAGGAAAAGAAAAGATTTCAGTACAAATTATGGACAAAAGGCAAGAGTAAATTTGGAACAGGAAACAATGTATACCAATTCTCCTAAAGCATAACTGATCATATCACGGAGCTGCTCAAAAATTCTCTATGGCTTCCTAGTGCCTACCTCGGTTTATACTTCTTAGCTCAGCCTTCAAGGCTCTCTGGGATCTGATTCCAAAGTATCTTTCCATTTTATCCCTTCTACAACATTCTACACTCCAATCCCCTGTTTTTCTTTCAATATACCCTGCTTTACCACCTCAGGCTTTTGTTCTCACCAAGTTGTCAGCCTTGGACCTCTGTTCAATTTCTGCTGCACCCCACCCCAAAGCCACAGTAGTATATGCCCTGTAATATTGTTATCTATGTTTTTGACCTGACTTTTCAACTAGACTAGAAGTTCCATAAAGAGAAAGAGACTATGACTTATTCATCTCTGTATCCCTCACAGCACCTAATATAGTACCTGGGGCACAGTAAGGCTCAATGAATATATAAAGGAATAAACAAAGTTTTGTCTGGCTGACAGAAAATCTATTTGCTAAATTTAGAAACTGAACTTTCTGGGAAACATTAGGTTAGTCAGCTAGTCACCTTACTTTTGCTAAATTTCAGTTTGCTGAACAGCTCCTTTCAACCACAGTATAAGTTTAACTGAATTTCTTAAAATAGATCAATGATCAATTATTCCAAGGTCAAGAAACTGAACTTTCCATACACAGAAGTTTATACATATTTCAAGTACAGTGTTAAATGTATAATTAACATTCAAACACTAATGAATAAAGGTACCCAAGGATAAATGAGTGGACAATTTTTAAAACTCCATCCTTTGTCAAAAGTGGTTAAGTTAAGCACATGGTTCTGAGAAACAAAAAGGAAAGAAAGACAAGAAAGAAGTATGAACCTAAAAGTTAAGAGAACTCTAATTTCTTGGGGAGGCAAATGACAGAAGCTATTGCCTAGAACTAAAGGGAGACAAAGGATTATAAAACCTACTTTAAGAGTCCTTCAAGCACCAACTAGCCACCATATTCTCTAAGCACAACTGGACAAATTAGCCACTGGGGAATGGCTATTTCTTCAGTGCTCTGGATGACTTACTAGTGATCCTTTGCACGAGGCACAGACCTCTTGCTAATTTCTGGCAATCTGATGCCACGGCGACCTAAAGCTTCCACTGTGGATTCACAATCTTTACTTCTTCCTTTCCCTGAGACCTCACTCCACAACATTTTTGTTGTGCTGCATTTACCCACTATAGCACCACCTAGATCACCTCCCCCTTACTAGAGCGATTGACTTTACTTCCTATCACATTCCATAAGGAATATGTTAACTATAATCACAAGGTGCAAGAGGGACACATTAACAAAGGCCAAGTGTGTCAGTTCTGATAGTGACTCTCACTAACAGACCAGAGTAAGACAATTTCTCACCTGACAATTCCCTGGACTGCACCGATTCTCCGTTTTTTTCTTCACGTTCAGAGTAACGCCGAGTACCATTCTTAGGAATCCAGACTTCTTGGAGTTCTAGACTGTCTTCCTCATCATCACTTTCTGAATCATGAACAGTAATTGGGGTTGGTTTTACTACACGCTGAAGACCACTGGGACCTAAAATAAAAAACATAGGCCTAACAGTTGCATTTTTCCCAGGGAAATGCTCTCATAAAAAATACTGTTTCTAGGGATCTGGAATAACAGAGATCCTTTTTGGCTCTGTAGCCTCCCTTAGCATTCCTTTCAATGGAATACACAGATAAGATACCGTGAGAGCACTTTAAAGCATTATGTCAACATTAAGTACAATTAATATGCTAACCAACTATATATATTTCTAAAGGCAAATTAAAATAGATCACATGACATCCCCTTACAGGACCTTTACTATTTTTAAAAGTAACATGAATATTCTAAAACTAATCAAAATAACAATCTTAATGATAATTAGGCTAACTAGGCTAGATACTGTTCCAATTTACAAACATATGAGCCAAGCCAAAGCAAACGAAGATGAATCTAAGAAACTTATGGGTCTATGAGCAACCCTCTGCATTTGTTGAGTATAGGCCTATTTCACTAGACGTAGCAGATACATCCTTGAAGGCTAGAGCATATTGTATTTTGGTTGAATACATATATAAAAAAGGCTTTATCTGCTAGGGAGTGCAGTTTTTAAACCTTTAGTTCTTACAACCCAGTTCTCTCTGACAAAGGACTAATATTAGCTCCATCAATACAATGGAGGAAGGTTGCCTATCTTATTAGTGTCACCTGTACAATGCCTGGCATGGAGTAGGCACTCAGTAAATATTTGTTGAATAAGTGACTGCATCTGTAAGACACTTAAAGTGACTTACACTTTGTTTGAATTCAATTCAAAGACAATGTGCCATTCAAATTAGGGGTGGAAAAACTTGAGTTTCTAGTCTCAATTTTGTTCCCTGATCACTAGCTTAGTGGTATTCAGCATTATCAATCACTTCTAATTAAAAGGGTATTAGTTTTTCCAACTGTAAAACAGAGGGTTAGGCGTAATTTTGAAGGGCCTATGACTTTTATAGCCTGCCATAAGTCACCTAGTGACAGGAATTAAATCTTGGTCTCCTGGCTGACCAGGCCAACCACTCCACTGCTCCTCCTCCTCTCTGAAATGAGGAGAGTACAAGCAGATTATTTCATCAAGCAACAATCTGAGTGCTTTATTAATTTATATTCCCAGCAACAATATGAGTGCTTTCTTTTTCTATACACATGGAAACACACCTGTGGTTACACAGAATGAGCAGTTGTTGCTGCAGTTACAAACAATAAAAAACAAACTTAAGTAAGATATGTATAAACAGAGACACACACAGAGTAAGAATACCTACAATGTACTACAGGCCTCAAAAATAAATAGCGTACGATATGTATTAGCTTTAAGGTGAGAAGCAATTGTTTCCAGCGTTTCACGTTCTTCATTATGGCCAGGCTCAAGTTTTCAAAATGACAAATATGGAAGGGTCACATGATTACCTGCTTGTTCTTCATCAACATCCACAGGAATAATTGCCTGACTGTGAGATGGAGTATTGTTTCCACTCTCAGCCACCACCTCTCCATCTTCTTGGACCATGTCTTCCATCTCATTCAATGCTTAAAAGTAAACACAAAGAAATAACTAAGAGAGGAAAAAAAGAAAACCAAACAAAAAGACAAAAACAAGAGAGGTATAAAAAGCCACAACAGCAGCAAAACTGGGCAGCCCTGAGGAATGAACATCCCCATTGATTACTAGGCCCACTCTGAAAGAATAGCATGTAACTATGTTTCTTTGTAGAAAAAGTAAAAAGAAGTGTCCAATTAGTACACAGAAGAGAAAGTCACAAGAGGGAAAGGATCACCTAGTGGAGAAAAGTCTATCCAATTCACAGTAATTCATAGAGTTAACAAAGAAACATAACGAAATGTAATTAAGCCCCTCCCCCAATCAGATTAATGTTGCTGAAATACACATACACAGGGTGCCCAAAAAGTGCATACGCATTTTAAGAGAAAACTCTATTAAATCTGTTAATACAAGAGAAACATAGATTTAAAAAGTAGCAACACACACTCCTATTGGAAATCTTTCATGATGAAAGCCAATCGTTTCCTTCTAGCATACAATTCTGATTAATAATTATAAACTGCAACTAGTAATTAAAGGACACACACTGTACTGTCAGGCTCCATGCTACATGTTTTACATAAATATTTATTTTTCACAGGAATCTGACAAAAAACTGAGAAGTTTCCAGAGCGTACTACACTCCAGGCACTCTAAGTAGGTGGGAAATGTACACCTAGTCCCTCTCTCAAGAGGATGCATACATTCTAGCAGAGATGTTAGACACATAGAACAGGGTCAGAATATACTTGCTAAGAGCTACCGACAGTCTAAAAGTGCAAAAGAAACAGATTTAAAAAGTAGCAACACACACTCCTATTGGGTCAGGAAAGGGCTTATTGAGATAAGGTGACGTTTCATACAGTTCCACACCAGCAAGAATGCAACATTTTTCAGAAGAATAGACCAGTGATAACATAAACAGGTGTTTATGTTGTGATAGGGGTGTGAAAAAGAAAACAAAGCTGAAAAGGTAGTCTGGGCTCCAGACTGTGAAAAGCTTGGAAAGCCTTGCTAACAGGCTTAGAATTATTTCCTGTAAGCAGAGGGGATTTATTGGAAGGATTTTGTGCAGGGAATGGCATAAACAGAAATATTCATAGTTTTTCCACAATTGCTGAACAACTGCTTATAGGTTGACAGAATAACCTACAAATGCCTGTTTTTTAGAGATGCACAGTGAAGTAAGTATTTATGAATGAAATACATGCTGTGTTTTGCTTGCTTAAATGCTGATGATGGTTGAAGCTGGATAATGGATAGAGGTTCATTATATTCTCTTACTTTTGTATATATTTGAATTTTACTGTAATTAAACAGAATACATCTAATGTTTTAAATTAACCTCTTGGTAATAATTCAGCTTTATTCTGTAAGTTTTCCAGGAGGCACTTTCATTGTTCAGTACTAAACATTTTTTCATTTCCATTGTGATTTCTTCTTTAAAAATGCATTTAGTGATGCATTTGTATGGCATACACACTTTATATACTTTAAGGTTACATATTTTATGCTATCAATTTTTGTTTATGTCTGTTTTATTGTGTTATATGCACATGTCAAGAAATATTCTCTATATTGTGTTGATTTTATTCTTTGAAATTAGAGTCTTTTGTGATCTAATATAAGGTTAATACCACTTTTTAAAAAAATATTGCGTTCATCTAAATATTACTAAGCACCTATTATGTTAGCACTTCTACTATTCCTAGGTGACCAGCAAGTGATCCCCATTCTTACAGATTAGTTGGGGGGAAAAACCTTTTTTTTTAATTAAAAACATCAGATAGTGGGTGGCACCTGTGGCTCAGTCAGTAGGGCGCCGGGTTCAAACCCGGACCGGCCAAACTGCACCAAAAGAAAAAAAAAAAAGAAAAAAACCCCGCCGTTGTGGCAGGCACCTGTGGTCCCAGCTACTTGGGAGGCTGAGGCAGGAGAATCCCTTAGGCCCAGGAGTTGGAGGTTGCTGTCAGCTGTGTGATGCCACGGCACTCTACCAAGGGCCATAAAGTGAAACTCTTTGTCTCTACAAAAAAAAAAAAAAAACAAAAAAACACCCACATCAGATAGTAATGGCTTAAGCAACAAAATTTTAAAAGTATAAAGTGATAGAGGAAGAATTGGTGGGTACTTCAGATCAAATGGAAAGGAAAGAAATCTCTGAGAGTAACATTTAAGCTAAGACCTAAAAGCCAAGGAGCAGCAATGAAAAGACAGAGGGAGCAGTTACTGTAATGGCTGGTGCCAGCTGGGGTATTCAAGTATGGTGGGAGAGGAGGGAAGGGGCACAAGATGAGGACAGGCCAGATCATGATTCGCTTTGTGACTTATGTATCACTTTGTGACTTAATTCAAGAACCTGGATTTTATTCAAAGACAATGGGAAGCTACTGAGTTTCAGTAAATCTGCCCTGGCTGTGCTAAGAACAAATTTATGTTAGGCATAAAGAAAATAGGGAGGCCAATCTGAAAACTACTAAAACATTTATGTGAAAAAGGTCTGCTACAATAGTAGTACAATGCAAAAGGAGAAATAAACAGGTATATCTTTTAAAATTACAAGATGCCTTTTTAAAAAAAAGTTTTTGAGTCATTCAACAAGACCTACTGAAGGACTCACTGTTGTAGAAGGCAGGCAGGCAGCGAAGAAAAGAAAATAACACCTTAATTTTAGTCTCTTGTAATTAAACTGAATGATAGTGACTTTGGTCTAGAGAAAACAAAAAGTGATTTGCTTTTGATGTTTTTTCCTTTGCTTAAAAGTACTTTGTTGTTAGGGCAATAAAGCTTTTATAACTTATGGAAATTATGTAGGCTAACTTGTAATCAAGTATCAACATTTATCAAATGTTTGGATTAGCTGAAATATTATTAGTTATGAAAAATGTGTTATTAAACATTATTATAAGCCTTAATGATTTTCTGAGCTGTTTTTACAAACATATTAACTAGTCTCTCTTATGGAAAACCTGATTTTTGATAAAATTTTCTATAAAAGTCATAACCTTCATCAAACATTATAAAATAAGGGATAATGCCCTGGCTTTTAACAAAATAATTTGTATGCAACAATCTCTAATATCAGCAATATTATTTAGTGGTTGACAATTACCTGCCCAAAATATACATTTACTGGGATTTTGTTCAGATTTCAGTCCACCCTTAAGCTTTACAAAGTCTTCCTGTAATTCTGACATAGCTATAGCTACTTTAGAAAAGTAAAAAAGGCATGGCTGGATATGACAGACATGGAATTTAGTTGACACTAAACCCATGAGACTGAATGACAATGTGTACAGAAAAAGGGAGATCATGGATAAAAGTGGAACAGAGGAGGTGATAAAAGCAAAGTAAACTGAAGAGGCAGGTCAAACAAGGCAGGAGAAATGCCAGGGAAATGGATTCAGAGATGCCAAGAGAGGAAAATATTTCAAGAATACATAAGTACACAACAATGTCAAATGCTGCTGAAATGTCAAATAAGACCTAAGTGGAGATATTACCCCCATATTTGGTAAGACAGTCAGTCAATGGTGACTTTACCAAAAGCCAAAGTGGAAAGTTCTTACAGAGACAACATAGGATGAGAAAGTGATGACAATATCTACAGATGATCCTTTGGTCAGGACCTGTATATACCCAGAGTAATCCTAAGGGAAATCATCCTCCAAATATGCTCTAGAATTACTGTGAACAAAAGAGAGTAGGCAAAGGGGGAACAAGAAAAAGATGACTAGAAAAAATGCCCTTTCCAGTTCTGAAGGGTCAAATTAAGAAAATTCAGTAAAGAAATACTCTTCACTCTCATACATCAATAGAACAGATGGAGCCTATTAACACTTAGGTAGGCACACAGCAAATGCTCAGTAAATACTAAAGAACTGGACAGATGATTTTTACATAATCGAAACTGAAGGTTTTTATTAGCGCATATACTTAATTTGCGGGGTGGGGCTAAAGACTTAATGATTAATAGTACATAAAAAGTGCCAATGTCTAGCACATAGTTGGTATTAATTTTTCAGTTTTTGAAACATACAAGTATGATCTCCATTTTCATGCTAGCCACTGATCAGGGAAACATCAAAAGATGATCCTTCATCTAAAAGTTAATTCTCTGTTAAGTTAGGCTTCTAAGGTTACCACTGCACCTCCATCCCCATGGCATCTGTCAGTCTTTTTCATTATGTGAGCACCCTTATAGATCCTGTGGACAAGGATGGTTTCGAAATAAGCGAATTAATAGGAGTGTTTCATCTTCCCCCTCATGTGCCTTGTTAATTAGCTCCCCTCAACGTGGAAAGTGAAAAGTTGAAGCAAGGGAAAAGGGAATAGGATAAAGCCAGAGAAATAGGATCCTAAGTAAAAATCACTTCTATCTGGAGCTCACAAAAGATCTGGGTTACCGTCGGCCGCAAACTGCTGCTCTCCTGGTTGCAGATCTTGTCGAAAGTCATTCTCCTCATCTGAGTCATCTGGGTGATGGTGATTGTTGTCGTGGAGGTTGGCATTGTTATTCTGGGCATTATTATCATTGTCATTGTTGGAGTTCTGGTTGCTAACAAGGGCTGAGGAAACCCCAATTCCCGTGCCTGCACTCAGACCAACTCGAGCACAGCCCTAAGGCAAAACCAAACCACATGTGTATTAATTTAGCTTAGTACAGAACAAACACTTCATTTTTAATAGGCTCTCATTTTGCTTTTACATTAGAATATTCATAAAGCACTTATTTATGAAATACTTTCACACATGAAGAGAAGAGCTCATTTAGGGCTCACAATACTTCAAGCTAGATAAGCTATTACTACTAGCCTGATATACAGACTAAGAGGTAAAACAAATGCAAAGAGATTTGCCCAGTAGCACATGGTCAGTAAGTGGTACAGCAAAGACTTGAAACCTAGTATTCTGACCTGAAAATCCTGAGCTTTCCCCAGAATGCATGGCTTCAACAGTGGGAATATAACCATTAATCACTGACAAGAGAGAGCATAACTAGTTGAAGAATTAATTAAGTAAAAATTTTAATATCTGTAGTGTAATACTTTAAGCCATTTTAAAATAGCATTTTGTACAACTGGGCAACCTCAGATTTCCCAGTTTATATAAGTTAATAGAGAAGATAGTGGAAAAGTAAAATGCTCTCCCAATAAATTCTGAATCCTTATTTATACTTTGGGGTTCCAAAGTATTAAAGATTTAAAGATTTAATCTACCACCTAATTACTCCAAGTAGTAATTTTTGTTGTAGCTCAAATTTCCAGCCTTATCTTTACCTTACCTTTGCTTTACACAGGACTGACGGAGACAGCTTCCTTACTTCTTCCTTTTCCTTCCCCAAAGACCCCTTAATATTCTTAAGAACAGGAGGCCAGGCATCATTGTAACCTTTATGCCTTCACTGAGGCTGACAGTAAAAAGCCCAACTATAACACTATAAAGGCATGTTATTAAATAGAAAAAAAAAAAGAAAAAATTACAGGTTGTTGTTTTCTTCCCTGAGTATCAAAATAAGTAAACAAAATTCTCTCAAATGTGACTTACCTTGGGTGGTTCACGAAACATCTGGTCTAGTGAAATAAACTCCAGGCTGGGTAATAATTCAATAAACTGACCAAAGGAGTCCAGCTTCAAAGCATGGCACCGTACTAGGTTGATATCAACCAATCGAGTCCACCTTGAGTGGTCTGTTGAAGAAATGACATGAGCAGACAGAATTTAAGTAACACTACTCACTACTGATGAATTTTTCTATAGGTCACAAGAACTTTTCAAAACCTTTTTTAACTAGCTTGTCCCTTATTTGATGATCTCTAAAACTTGATTACTCTAAGCTATGATGTTTACGTATCTAATTCCGTGTAAAAAAATAAATGGCCTGGAAGTATTAATGTGAAATCAAGTCAGCCCTGATCTAAATGTGACCCGTCAACAACCTACATGACTGTTCAACAATAAGACACTGGATACAGAAATTATGGCACATTTATTTAATAGAACATTATGCAGCTATATCAAAAGAATGAAGGAAGGCAGAATATGCTTGTGGATATGAAAAGCTCTCCAAATTATACTTAGTGCAAAAAACAAGCTACAGGATAGTGTATACACTGTTAAGATCCTTTTGTATATATAAATCATTTTTCAAATGCTATACACATATAGGCTGTAATATGCACAAAGTAATTTGTCCAGAAGAATATACAAGAAACTGTTGATGATGGTTACCTTTGAGAAGAGGAGACTTTTCATTTTGTACCTTTCTGTACTGTTTGAAATTTATCAAGTGCATGTATTACTTTTATTTTTTTAAATGTTAACAGGAGTTCTTAGTGATGGGATTATAGGCCATTTTTTTGTTTTCTTCTTTATACTCTTCTGTATTTAAGAAACAAACAAACCAAAACCCAATAAATGTTATTTTTTAAAGTGATCTACGCCTGCTACAACCTAAAGTTCATATTTCCCAACAACTTCTTCGTTCGGCTGGGCCAGGAATAAAATTTAACTTCTGGCAGGTGAGACATGGCCATTTTAAAGTGTGATCTCAGTAGAAGCTCCAGAGCCCCAAAACAGGCCTAGACAGTGGCTTTGTGAGGAGATTCAGATCCCTGTGAGGTGAATCAAGAGCAGAGGAGGCTGCTTTGTAGGTGTCAACAAGTGGCTTTTTCACAAGTGGATGTCACAAGGAAAACTTTCTCCAGCTCTGAATGTTTAGTAAATTTAAGTATTTAGAAGGGCCTTTAAAACAACAAATAGCATTACTTTCTCAGAGAGAAAAATAAACTCCCACTATAAGAAAAAAATATCAAGTGCAAAAGTCACACTTCTATACATAGGGGATTGGGTGAGAAGGGGAGGTCTGAAATAGACTGGGATTTCCAGCCAATAGAAAATCTCACTGCAAGTTATTATTTAGTATGTCACTTAATTAAAAGATTTCCAGTATACATACCTACTTTGTCCTTTCAGGTCATGTGCCATTTTGAAGGTGACTATAATATCTCAGGTTCTAGGTAACATGAACCTTAATTTTAGGTGCCTAACCCAAAAAGTACATATAAAGAAAGATTAGGGCACTTGAATCCATAGCCTGGACAGTGCAAATTTCTAGGCAGAGGACTTTAGAAGTTAAAAGAGGCATTGAATATACTTCCAATTTGGTTAACAAAGGTTCTCAGAGCTTGCATGAACAATCCATACCAAAATTCTTCACTTAACATTTGAAATGCAAACATACATCACACAAAGAAAGACATATTCTCTCAAGATCATTAAATATAGCTATATTTCTAAGTCTACAGTACCTGAGATCCAATTGTATGGGTTGTGTAGATGGGGGCAATTGTAAATTGCCAGATATTTGATACAGGAGAAAACTTCATTGACAGCCTTCATCCCTATATCGGTGATGATACCAGGATTTTCTACTACATCAGCCAAACCATACTTCACCAGATCTGCATTAGCCATTCTGCCTAAAAAGAGGAAGCAATTGAAAAAAAAAAGTCAAAATCATTAAGTGTCATTTAAGTGCTATGGAAAGTTGCCAATTTTGTGTCTTAGCATCCAGTATGATCAGTCTCTATGATTGTTCCATATCATCTGTTCATCATCAAGTTCAGGTGCAGGTACAATTTTAAGTTAGGTTATCGGTACTTATGGTAACACTTCTTGTATAAAATAAGTATTTTTCTTAAAGTCAAAGGACACGCAGTAGAAAAAATTATTTTCGATTATTTAGAAAAGGAAAGAAAGAAGCAAAAATTCTTAAGTATAATTGAGGAATGTATTGTATTGGTTCATACTATGGGGAAGTTTTAGTTTTATCTTTCAAAAGAGAAAATATAACCTTAAAAATGCAACTGCCACACAGTAAAAGGATCATACTCGTAAGAGTCTGGTGTGGCCATGTGCAGAGAAAGGCAAACGCTGGGAATTCGAGATTCATTTTTAGAACCCAAGGTACAGGTCAGTACCCATCCCCCACAAAGTGCACTTCTAACTCAAAACATGCCACTGGGCTTTAGGAGTTACTGTCTGGTCACAAACCAGGGCATGGGTGTAGCATATAAAGGAGGATGCTCCACGTAGATCAAGCCATCAGGAATCACTCCTCATCCTTTGCCTCCTATTATCAATTCTCCCATCTGCCTGCCCCTCACTTTCCAAGATGGTCCACTTGACCGAGACTCCCTAAAGGGATGATGTCCAGTTACTTCCCAGGTACAACATTAGTGTGCAGTGCTAGGAGTATAAGAGCTCAATACATGTCTCTCACAGTCCTTGCAACCAACCGACACATTGCACAAAGAAAACACTGTTGCTCTGGTAAAGCTATCCTGAACATCAGAGTGATTAACTTCCTTTAGGCCAGAACATGTTTAAAACAATCAGTCTATTCCAAACTCTTCCAATTTTAATTTCCATATAGTTCACAATCTCTCCCCCACAGTCCTCATTTTTGACATTTAGTGGTACTTCTCACAGATTTCACCTTAATCTATCCTTTACAATTTAAATGAGTAATTTTCTTGAGCCTCTTGGTAAGGATCTTTTTCCTGCCTTTTGGACTCAAGATGAAACTTGCCTGTCTACCTTAAGATAGGGTAAATCTTGAACTGCCCCTGGTCCTTGGGCATTATCTACATAATGCTGCACCCCAACACCACAAAGCCATGATGTCTTGCTTTCAGTCATCTGAGGTCACTGTGTTCCTGCTCTTGGGCTTTCCTCCTAACCATACTCCCCCCAAACCCTGATGATATCACTTAGAATTCTTTTTTTTTTTTTTTCTTCAACCCATAGGCCAGCTAAAAGTAAAAACTACCTTTTAATGCATACTTCCTAAGTGTCAGGAGATTGTTATCAATGTATATATTGCTTTTTTCTTTTTTTTCCTCAGAGATACACAAGATAAAATTGGAAATGATCTTATCTCCATTTAAAAAAAAATGAGAAAATATGACTTAAAAAGAGTCACTTGCTAAGGTCTCATGATTAATAGCAGGCAGGCCTCAATTCCATCGCTTTCCAAAGCTCTTGGACTAAAAAGACTCCTCTAAACTGCTTCTGAAGTTTTTAGTGAGTTTACTCCCCTGTCACCTTTATGTTAATATCTGAGATCCTAAATCCACATAAACAACTCTTTTCGAAGGATTAATCTTTGAGTCACTGATTTTCTCACACATACCATTAGCATCTTGACCTATGTCAGCCACTTACCTATCCCAGTCACTTTTCTTTAATCCTAACACACAGCATCTACTTTCTAGCACATCCACTAATTTGGCAATACCACTCTTACCATACATGTTAGGGGACAAACATGATATTTTATTTTGTCAGACTCTTTGTAAAAAAAAAAAAAAGGTAACTCAAGTTTTGCCAGAGGCAGCCCCTCAACTCCTAGCGAGATGCTTAAGTCTAAATTACTGAGAAGAAAAAGACTTAAGTGCAACTGAGCAGTGAACTCTCATCCTTCTTGAGATGGGTCTGCTAGAGGCACCTGGTACCTCTTATGAAACAGAATCTTAGGCAGTCTTTGAAGGAACAGAGTGTGTATATATACATATATATATATATATATACACACACACACACATACACACTCGAACGAACATCAGTGAAAAAGAATGGAATGGATTGCACAAAGATCAAGACTGAGAGTATTAAATATGAAAGAGACTATAAAATAATTTATGTTGAAAACTTTGACATAATGGTAGTCAAGAAAGTACTTTTTTTTTTTTTGAGACACAGTCTATGTCACCCAGGCTAAAGTGCAGTGGCATCATCATAGCTGACTGCAACCTCGAACTCCCAGCCTCAAGCAATTCTCCTGCTTCAGCCTCCCAACAGCTGACACTGCAGATATGGCCATCATACATGACTTTTTTTTCCTAATTTTTATGGGTGCCAATATGCTGCTCAAGCTGATCTTAAACTCCTGACCTGAAGTGATCCTCCCACTATGGCCTCCCAGAGTGCTAGAATTATAGGTGTGAGCCACCATGCCCAGCTATAAAGTGTTTTTATTCTATTGAAAATGTGTTCTGAGGAAAGAGAAACACTATAAGGAAATAATGTTATAAAGATAACTCTTGATATCACTTCAGTAGTCCTAAATGTATATCCTGAAGATAGAAAATTTGTCAAGTTTTGAGATTTTGGGAAAAACACAAAGTTATAGAAAAAATACCAATTCTCAAACTAAAAGTTACCACACAGATCTTATAGAAGCATAGAGAATGTTAGCAATCACATTCAAAATCAAAAAAGCTTGGTATCAAGTACACTGATTTCACACACACACAAAAATCACTAGATCAGTTTAGAAGTTTAAAGCTATTTTGAAGAAAAGCTAATCTTTTTCAAAGAGATACAGATTTAAAGTGATGATTGTATTAAGCTGATTAGAAAAGAATGATTTATCTTTTTAAGTAATCCTTTACCTGTATTAATAAGAACTATGAACAATGAAGAGAAACATACAACTATCATTGTGACACGGATTAGAAATGAAAAAGAAGAGTCGTTTTTTTTGACCTGGACTGTCATGATGAAGAAATAAGCTATGTTATAAATATGCTTATGTTTTTCTATAAGGCAAATTAGATCCAAAGAAAAAGTGTCACCTGGTGTGATAGCGTTCAAGAAAGATTTGTTGCTACTTACAAGAGCAAGAAACTGATTTTTAAAGAAGTAAAAACATGTTGGTGTTGGCAATTTTCTTCCTTGTCTTCTGAATGCTATGTGAAAAACAAGTTTGAATAATAAACTGACATGCATTCAAACCTAAAGGAATGAGTTCCCAATTGTAAATGCATTCTAGAAAATGCTGTGAACAAGCCTGCCAACAGCAATCATCGTTAAATGAATACTGACCATTATGTGCTCACACTATCTGGAAAATCCAGAACCCCCAGCAGGCTTATTATGGAAATGAAGAACATGGGCAGGGAATGGGACCTCATCTGAGAGGACCATCAAAAGCTTCAAGAAGTGTGGCAGATCAAATTCAACAATGGAACCAAAGATGACATTCTGTGAAAAAAATGAAGCAGAATGGGAAAGAAACTTGGGCAGTAAAGTGGAGACAATATCAAATGTAGATAAGGCTCTGTTCTTGGTGCACTTTTAATCATTACATTTTCTGTAATATGCAATATAAGAATATGGAAAAATACCATTAACATTAAAATCTTTTTCAAGAAGTGAGAGCAGCTAAGATTTTTAAGTTGGCTTATATTTAGGAAAATATGGCATACTCCAATTCAAATTTCAGTTCGTCAAGTAAGTTCCCTATAGCAATTCTAGGAAATAAGGATAAGTCTTACTCTGAAGCAAAAACTCATCTACATATCCCAGATGAAGGGTTTCAAATTGGGGAAACTCCAACTCTGCCATCTTTAGGGCAGAAAAGACACCATCTTTGGTTAGAGAAGGCTGGATTCGAACTTCATGTAACCTATGAACAAAGAGATGCAACATATAAAATTAAAATGATAAAATGAAAGCCATCGGAATCAAAGATTCTTCCTAATGTAAGGCTCTAAAATAAGTTTATGCTTTTTAAAGCACCACAGACATCAATAACTTTTTCTTTCGCCATTAAAAAATACCAGAAATGGTTCCTGTAAAGGAGTATTTGCAAAGGGTCGGCAAATGTTAGGTAGTACACTAAAGATACACCTTAAATTGACAATAAATGACAAAGTAAGAACCATATATCATTTCAAGTGACTTTCTAAACCTGACTGAATCACAGTAAGAATCTCATGTGGTGCTGGTATTTCTTTAACATTTTTCTTACACTAGTTTGTTAACAGTCCATTTTAACAAAAGTATAGTTTTATAGTAGGTAACATACCCACTTAAACTTAAACCACTTTTATTTTACTTATATTTTTAAATAATATTCTATTAAAGGAAAGTAGGGGTTTTGTTTTTGAATGAATTGAAAAAATAGTTAAAGAAAATATAAAATAAAAGTAGAGGTAGAGCTTTCATATGTAGGAAATACTAAATGTGGCATAAAGCACGAAGAAGGTATGGTTAAAAAATATAAAGATGTTACAAGGTCAGATTTTGGAAAAGCTGATTTAAAATACTGCTTTCTGAATAGCAAATATTGTCACCAACTAAATAATTCAGAAAATCATCCAGATATTGAGAATATGATTACTACAAGGTTACAGATACCAGAGCCTCAATGCTGACTTCTGTTAGACATTCACTTATAGATACACAACTGCTTTTCACAGATAAGAAATCATATCCTTCCAGAGCTTGTTGGGTCTCAAGTGTAGTTCAAATGGTCATCAGTCATAACAGTAAAATCACTATGTAATACTCACCTGATTAAACAATTCCTTTGTATTTTAAAACTGAACAACACATGATCAAACTTCATACACACATACATTCCCAGAGTCTTGTGTAAAATGGGAATAAAACTTATAATTAAGGCAAAAGACTTAATGTGGAAGAAGAAACATACCTACGGGCAGCAGTGATGATGAGGTAACCAAGATCTACTTCAAGAGCATTTTTGCAAGCTCCCAAAACAATAGTGTGCAAATTTCTAAAACCACCTAATGGAGAAAGGAACAGAAACAAGCATTTCTTTTGACCTTAACACTTTCAGTAAAGCATTTATATACACATTAGATGATAATCATTTGTTTAACAGTAAATCTAAATTTGGTTTTTACATTTAAGTATCTAAAGATGAAATAGAACTATTTATCAATTCCTAAAAGGAGACGAAAACAGATTACTCATTTTGAAAAGACTCTGACAGGTGAGAACTATGCCAAAAGATTTAGAACATACAGTGAAGATTTTCAGAAAGCCAGATGCTTGTGAGAATTGTAAAGGGACCCTGCTATTTTCTGGCCAAATTTTGAAGCTCCAATATATCATATGGTATAAGATAAGCGCTACTTCAGCTTCGGCTAATTTTTTTCATGTTTTTGAAAGTTGTATTTATATACAAGAAAGGACACAATTAATGCATACCTTAATGAATATTCACAAATGATTGATTTGTCCATTTTGAATTTTTATAACATCACGAAGCATGTATATTTTTGTGTCTGGCTTCTTTCGCTAAACATTTTATTTATGTAATTTACCCATGTTATTACATGAAGTTGTAGTTTATTCATTCTTACTGCTGCACAGTACCCTACTGTATGAATATACTACATTGTAATTATCCACTCTACTGCTGATAGGCATCTGAGTTGTTTATGCATGGAGTCTATTAGGAACCGTGCTTGTATGAACAATCTCAAATATGTCTTTTGGTGAACATAAGTATACATATTTATTGAATTTAAAGCTAGGAATGCCAACTGTTGTTATGTGTAGTCAACTGTAGTAGATGCTACTGAACAGTATTTCAATTTATACTCTCACCAGGAGCATACAAAAAGGCCCTGTTGCTCTACATTCTCACCAACACTATTGTTTATCTTTTCCGTATTAAGCATGTATAGGTGTAGTGATTTTAGTGTTTGTGTATCACACTAAAGTTTTAATTTGCATTTCCTCAATGATTGGTAAAATTTATCATTTTTTCTTGTTTACTAGACATATATGGATAGTCTCGTATGAAGACTTTTCAAGTCTTTTCCCATTTTTTTCTACTGGGTTTCCTGTCTTTCTCTTATGAATTTCAGGAATTCTTTGTATTTTCTCAGTACAAATCATTTAGCTATATTACAAATAGCCTTTTCCCATTCTGTAGCCTGGCTTTTCTTTCTCTTAATCATACTTTCTGATGAACAACAACAAAAAAACAAATCCTAATTTGTTCAAGTTTAACAATTTTTTAAATTTACGTTAAGTGCTTTTTGGTGTCCTGTTTAAGAAACCTGTGCCTACCCAAGATCAATAAGACATTCTTTTATGTTTTCTTTTAAAAACCTAATTATTTTATTTTGCACATTTGGATCAATGATCCATCTGGAACTAATTTTTGAGTGAGGTATGCTGACTCTTTGAGGGTCATCCTTCAATACCCACAAGAGAAGTCTCTGTTTCTCTGGTAGGGAGCTTTACACAAACACTTAGCTTTTGTTGCCTCTCTAGGTCTCTTTCATGAATGGTCTCACTGTGGCCTTCTTTTCCCTTCCAACTTTTTCTTGTCAGCTATAGCCATGAATAAGAATAATGGTGTTGGTTTTGAGCAAACCTGTTATATCCGCTTGACTCAGTGTAATGAAGTACACCTGTACCAAACTTGATTAACTGATAAAATGTCTAGAATGATAATGTTTACTTTTATTATATTTTAACAGTATTAATAATATTTATTTGTTACCAATTGTACTTGAAAATTTTCATTTTTTTTTTTTTGAGACAAGAGTCCCAAGCTGTCGCCCTGGGTAGAGTGCCATGGCATCACAGCTCACAGCAACCTCAAACTCTTGGGCTTATGCAATTCTCTTGCCTCAGCCTCCGAAGTAGCTGGGACTCCAGGCACTCGTCACAATGCCCGGCTATTTTTTGTTGTTGTTGTACAGTTGTTACTATTGTTTTAACAATATTGTTATTGTTTGAACCTGCCAGCCTCAGTGCATGGGGCCAGGGCCCTACACACTAAGCTACAGGTGTCACCTCCATTTTATTTTAGATACCTAGTTAGATTAACTGTTAACTACTTAATTTAGCTCAATCCCTACTTTTTTTGCAATAAGATGATTAATAAAATTAATATAAAGCACATTCTGCTACTTGTCCTTCTTTATCTGTAAGGGATCTAAGCAGTGAAATATTTTTTTTTCTTATCTATCCATCTGATAGATAAAACTAACATCCAAGTGATAAGCACAAAACTATTTGGAGGCATGGGTATTCAAGTCATAAACATCTCTTTTCTCTAAAGTCACTAGAAATTCCTGTTTCCGTTTCTACGAAAAGATTCCAAATATAATAGAAGGTCTTATTAATCAAGTAATAAGTAATAACCAGCCAGAAAACATGCCTTATCACAATATTATTTATTTTGAGAAGGTGTAGCAAGCATTAAGGAAAGAACGCTGGTCTATGCTCAGTTACTTATTCTCCATCAAAAACACCTGAGAGAAAGTGCAATTACTCATAACAATTTTACTTTAAAAAGATTGGTAAGAGAAGCTAAATAAAAGCTTAATACATTTTTGAAATTGATTTTTAAAATATTTAGTAACTAAAGAAAATGAATACCTGATCTCCAACTGTCTTCAACTACATGTTGGATAAGACCTCCAAGGAAAGGAACTCGAACCATTTCTAAATGTTCCAAATTTCGGGCAGAGGCTAAGCCTGTTACTAATGGAACATATTTCAAGGAATTTGTAGGTCCTAGAAAAAAAAAATCTTTACTAGAACAATGTAAAATACCTTAAAAATGAATTTCCAAATCAGTGACTAAAATGAATAACTTATAAATTCTCTGTCTTAAAAGGACCAGCAAATTATTGACTCTACAAATCTGTAACTCTTATTACAAATAAAAGTGTTAGCTGGCCTGTTATTCACGTAAGGATTTTTCAGTACCATTGGAGAGTTATATTACGTTTTGTAAATTCCTTTAAGTCTCAATAGTGTTGAGCTCAAAATGACTAAGGGAAAAAGCCAAGATAAAAATTTGATCCTCTACTCTATTAAACATATCTCTGTGACCAGCATTGTAGTAGAAAGCATGTAAGATCACAAAAGATATGGTCATGTCCATCAAAAAAGCCTTTAACTGACATGGAGATAAATCTAACAAATAATTACAAAAGGATAAAAAGGTAGAATGCACCAAGCATAAATATAAGATCTGTTGTATTTCATAAATAAGAGAAAGAGAAGAAGATGATAAGTTAGAAAAACATAGCCTGAAGTATATATGTAAATGAAGAGGAAGAAGGAAGCTTATGCCTTAGGATAAGGAATAATAATGCAGCATGAAGGGAAGACCTAAGGTGAAAGTTGTATGATTCTGTAGGGACAGTGAATAGGCACTAAAAGACAATGTATCTTGGAATGAAGTCAGAATACAAATATCAAGAGGGATCCTGGTTACTATGAACTTTAAAGCAGAGCAGTTTTCACATAATGCTCAGGCAACAGGGACACTGAAGGTTTCTGTTCAGAATATCATAAAAACAATGTTTAAGGTAGATTATATCAGACTCCTTATATACAGGATGATTAGAAGGAGACCAGAGACAAAAAAAGCATACTGAAATCTAACAGAACAATCTTAGGAAAAGTAAAAAGTGTCTATAAGAAACACAGAGAGATATTCTGACTTATTTTTATTTGTTTTGTTTTGCTTTCTGCTAAGGTCAAACACAAACCATGTTTCCAATGTCTTTAAAACAAAAAGTAGATTCATCTTCACAAAACAAATTACAAAACTAAGTAGTAATAACATAACATAATTTAAAAATGTACTCATGGACTTTGCTTTAGGGTATTTTTAGAATAGCACATGTTTAATTCTACCATAATCATGTATTTAATTATGTACCATTACCTGCACAGTTCCTCATGACGAACGTTCTTAAGCTGATACAAAGAAAGTCTTTAAACGGCTGTGGTTTAGTGAGTCTTACCCACTTCATATAAAGGTGCCTTAGCATTGGGATACAAGGAATTTCAGGTACATTCACTCCTAAAACACAAATATAAAAAAAAATAAAATAAAATAATAACAACATCACAAACATACTCTGTATCTGTATATAAGTTCCAGATTTATTTTTTTTTTTTTTATAAATTAACAATTTATCCTTTAAGGACATTTTATCATAACAAATTATACAATTAAAATCTATCAAGTACAGGGCGGCGCCTGTGGCTCAAGGAGTAGGGTGCCGGCCCCATATATTGGAGGTGGCGGGTTCAGACCCAGCCCCGGCCGAAAAAAAAAAAAATCTATCAGTACAGCTTATTTAAAACAGGCTTATAAGGAACAGGAACAATTTACACAAACCATAAATAGCCTACTCTATAAACTTTTTACAAAAGGCACATGGGAAGATGGAATTTAAAAAGTTATTTCTACATTTTACACACACAATTCTTTCTCATAATCTTAACTCTTCCAGGATACATTTGCCCTGAAGATACAAAGTGAAAATAGGTTACAGAAAATTGTGAAGCCAAACATGAAATATACAAATTTATAACTGGACTACTATTGCCCACTCCTTGGAAGTAGAAAAACTAAATTGCTCAGCACAAAGTCAGACTAGCTGGGTGTAAGTATTGTGGTTTCTAAAAGATATCTAAAAATGGAGCTTAAAAAGCTGTCTTTCCAGGTACATGAATCATAAAGATCTGTAAATATGTGGTAGAAACCAGCCAGAATGGTTCTGGGAAAGTGAGAAACCTGATATTCATTATTTATGCCTCTAATCCGAGTGGCGCAGTAGCAGGAATCATACACACAGAGTAAGAACAGTGGTACAGAATGAGAGGGAAAAATTCAGGAGATATGGAAGAGAGACTGACAATTTGTAAATTCTAAATGGAAAGAAACAGTTTGAGAATCTTGCCCAAGAGTCTAAACACTGTAGGCTACAGAAAAGCTGAGAAAGGGACATAAGCTTAGGAGAGAAGTCCAAGGATCCAGGTCGATGGCATTTAACAAACAGCAGCTGGCAAAACCAGTTGTATAACACAGCTTTTAAACTTGAGACAACAGAAGCCCTCCTAGCAGGAGTAAATAGAGAAAGCAAAATTGGAGTGCTTGAATGGCCAGTTCTTTACTAAATTTGCAGAATATCCTTACTGTAACCTCCAAGGATTACTCCTCAACCTACTCCTCTCAAAACAGCATGGTTAAATTCAGCTTGAACTATCCACACACATTGTATGGCAACACTTGGGAAGTAAAACTGGGGATGACACCAAAGGAAGAAAAGCTGAAGTGAGGAATAGATTGATACCCAAGATGAAGAATTTACAAAAGTAAGATTAGCTTCTACCATGAATGTGATATTAATTATTACTAATTAGGAAAACTAAAGGTAGCAAGAATGAGACAGATCCAGAAAAGACAGTATAACCTATGCTCAATCTATCTTTTGCTCTAAATCCACTTTATAAACAAAGGCCACAATTACCCATTCCTTCATGTTCACTGATTCACTATATACCCTTGTGTTACCATCATACAGTGAGTATCAAACTGTTGAATAAATCACATGAATTAATACATTTCAATAAAACACACCAAACATTTATATTTGCAATGAACTATGACATGGCAAGCATAAAAACCCTTGACTTTATGAGCTTATATTACAAATTTCAGATATTTCAGAATCCCTTTATTATCACAAAATGGAGTTTCTGGGCAGCGACTATGGCTCAAAGGAGTAGGGAGCTAGCCACATATGCTGGAGGTGGCAGGTTCAAACCGGGCCCCCGCCAAAAACTGGAAAAAAAAAAAAGCAGTTTCAAAGCAGATATTCAAGTTCTTAATTAGAATCATTCTCTCATCTTCTTTCTAATTTTATAGACATGGGGTCTTGCTATGTTGCCTAGGCTGGTCTCAGACTCCTGACCACAAGCAGTCTTCCTGCCTCAGCTTCTCAAAGTAAGGAATTACAGACATGAGCACTGCACTGTCCAACTCCCTGATTGTACCAATGAAAAGCTGCCAGACACTTTTACTTTTCTTCCTGTGTGTCTTATTTTCTACTTCTTATTGCTGCTGTGCTACATTCCCTTCATCACCTGACGCAGTTTGAGAAATTTCCACTTCTTCAAACCATCTCCAATACCTGGAATAATATTGAAACGTAGCATATACTCACTATGCATATGTTGAATAAAATATTAAATAAATATTAAATGTCAGAATGCATTAACAGGGGTCCTCCAAAATTCCTTTAAGGAGTCTAAGCCAAACATAACAAATTGAATTTGAAAAAGTATCTGCTCTGATTATTTATTTAGGTTGGAATTATTAGTATATAATTTAAAACAATTTTTTTTTTTTTTGGAGACAGTCTCACTATGTCACCCGTGGCAGAGTGCCATGGCGTCAGAGCTTACAGCAACCTGAAACTCTTTGGGCTTAAGCAATTCTCTCCTGCCTCAGCTTCCCAAGTAGCTGGGACTACAGGCACCTGCCACAAACCCCAGCTATTTTGTTGTTGTTGTCGTTGTTTAGCAGACCCTGGATGGGTTTGAACCCACCAGCTCAGGTGCATGTGGTGGCCCCCTAACCACTGAGCTATGGGCACCAAGCCTAAAACAAATATTTAAATGGAGAACTCACATATGAAACAGTATTTTTCCCCATGGACATTTAATGGGAAATCAGGAGTTTTTATACAACTCTTACAAGTATTTCTTTTGTCACCTTCAATCAACGAAGCCATCTCCAAAATTCTCATTATTTTGAGAATAAATATTCAGTTATATAGTATTTCAAGGAGTTACAAATGATCCAAGAAACATGTACTTACCAACTAAGTGTAAAGTTTGAATTTTGGCTCCTATAGGAATTTTCAGTTTATTTTCAGGAGGAATTGGAAATGCTCCATTACGATTACGAAATTTCCCCAAAATGTGAACATGTGGCATATAAGTCCAAATGGATTCTACCAACTCCAAATGAGAAGTTTCCACACCCTAGAAAATAATACCAAAGCAAACATAAGACAGATATTAAATTTAGCATCTAAAGCTTCTATTTCTGTATCATAAGATGCTAAGTATATAATGGAACTTAAAACACAAGTTTGTTATGGATGAAACTTGCATGTGAGTAAATATGTTCTATCATTCTTTGGTCTATTATTTCATCGAGAGTTGATGCCAAAATACCCAACCAGGTGCACTTACCACTAAGTTCGGGCATGCCTGCAAAGCTTCTAGGACTCCTGGGATGCTAAAGGCCTCATGGCCCCTTACTCTTCGCCTTTCAAGGTATCGAGGGTGAAGGCCATATAACTGTTCGACATCCGGCATCTTCTTCAACAGTGTTAGAAAACTGGAATCTGTGAAGCCTGAGAAGTTCAATAGTATTTGGAACCAAATCTTCCCATTCATTAACATTTATTATGCACTTACAATTTTTATCAAAAGTTAAAAAATGATTTCCTTTTTATATGTTTATAAGGCTAACACTATAGCCGAACAAATGGTTACAAGAGAAAGTGTAACTTTTTAGTAATAGAGAAAATATGTCAGAAACTCCACTTACTCTGGAGTTAATATGTTATAACTGAGGATTTTTAATTTATTGACTTTTGTGTTGCTGCTTTTAAGGCACAGAAATCTTCAGTGAAAAACACTTTTAATCTAGATGACTTGGACCTGCTTCACTGGTGAATAGAGAAGGACCACTCTCCTGATCACTACCACCCTCCTCCTCTCCCAAGGTGTTCTTTGGGTTATAAAATCTCCAGAGCTCTGTAGAACATATAACTAAAAGTATAAATAAAATATAATTCTCATCTTCAGGAAGCTCACAGTTCCAACCTAATTCTTATCTTAAACTAGGTTCCATTATTCTATCCATTTCCTAATTATTCTGCCCTGGTATTTATCACTCCCTTGCCATTCTAGACAACTTATTCTTTTGAAAAAGACAAACACAAGTTAGGTAAGAGAACAAGAGGGATCCAAACTAAGGGGATGCTGAGTTGACAAGAAGCTATCTTTCTGGGAGGCCAGCTGTGCTACATAGTAGGAATCACTAAGATGGAAACAGAGAGGCAGGTGACTTCTGCAGCAGGAGCTGCTGGCTAAATAAGCAGAGACACAGGTTTCATACAGACTGTATGTAATCTATCATAGGGGCTTTTTATTTTTAATGGAAGCTGCCAGAAGACCAACTGATCACTAATGACAAATTAAAATACTTACTGTCCAGAATAAAAATAAAGTCTCAAATGACTAAGTCTTACTTAAGGTTTCAGAAGTTGTCCTATTCGTATGGGACTGGTCTAGATAAGTTAACTTTAGAATCATAAAACTGAAAAGTATGAAGGAACCTCAGAGATTCCTTGGTCTCTGTAATTGTAATATAGTTCTTACTACTCTCTTGTATAGTGCCCTTTACTGACTGAGCCATTCAATGTGTTAACCATCTTACATGATTTCTCATTTACTCTCACAACCAAAATCAAGAATGTTATCACCCCATTTACATCTGTAAAAAATGAAGTTAAAAGAGTTGAAGGGCTACCAAGCGGTAGTGCTAAAATTCAAATCCAACTCCAACCACTGTCAACATCTATACTCTTGTCATATTTTACATGCTGCCTCTCACCAAAGAAATGGGAAAAATTGTAACTTATTTATAGAGATCACATAGGTAAACCATAAAGTACTATTTATTATATAAAGGATCAGGGTTCAAACTCCAGAGGATAGGCCAGGGTGGCATCAGTGAGCAAGGTTAGTGTGATTTTATCCTAGGCTAAAGATTATTTGTTTTGACTCTATTGTATCCACTTCAGAGATGGGAGGCCTTGGGCTCACCGGGATTTATCACAGTCTGAAAGCCAACAACGTTCAGAAAAATTCTTCCTAATTTGGTAAGGGGTAGAGCGGTTAATGCTGACATTGCATCACATGGGAACTCTGCTATCTTTTCTCTTTATATAGTGTGTTAATATCATCTTGAGAATTCCTGCTGGTCTAACCTCTACAAAAGCAAATCTAATCCAACCATTTTCACACTGCCCTAATTTTTTTCTTCTCTGTATGAATGATCATTCTCTGGAGTAAGATAAATCTTTTCCCCCTAGAATAGCTTCTTTTAAGCATCTGATGACAACTGTGGTTTGCTTCCCACAAAGCTAAGTTCTAGTCTCAGATCTTTGCAATGTTGTTTATGAGAAAGTATACACTGATAATGACTCTGGCCAACTGACAGAGTTATCAGTTGACTGATGACCCTTGAAAGGATGCAGCACTACAAACTACAATAGTCCAGTGTTCCAGAGGTTGTCTGCTCTGTTTCACAGAACAGAACAAGATAATTACCTCCATAGGTCTTTACTTCCTCTTCTTCTTCTTTTTTTTTTTTTGAGACAGAGTCTTATTATGTCGCCCTCGGTGGAGTACTGTGAAGTCACAGCTCACAGCAACCTCAAACTCTTGGGCTTAAGTGGTTCTCTTGCCTCAGCCTCCCGAGTAGCTGGGACTATAGGCACCCACCACAATGCCCGGCTATTTTTTGGTTGCAGTTGCCATTGTTGTTTAGCAGGCCTGAGACAGGCTCAAATCTACCAGCTTTGGTGTATGTGGCTGGCACCCTACTCACTGAGCTATGGGCACCAAGCCAAGTCTTTACTTCTTTTAAGGCTTTTTTTTTTTTTCCCCCTCCCATTCACCCTCATTATATTTTTAAATCTGGACATCATAGAAAAAGGATAACTTAAAAAGATTCACAATTGCTAACCAATAGTAACTATGGGCACTAGTTAATGGATTGGTATCAACTAAAAAACAGGCCTCGATTGACCTTTTCTTTTAATTTTTTTCTTTTTGGAGTACTTTGCTTAGCTAAAAACTTCAACTTTCTTTTTAGATGGTCTCTTCAAATGAGAACCATTTGTTGTGATTAGCCTGCTAACTCTTGAGTTCCTCATCTGCAAGGTCAGTGTCTTACTGGTGAAACCTCCAAGACCTAATATAGGACTTTTATAAGTGCTAAAGAAATTAAAGTTCAAAAGTACAATTTCTGTACCCTATTAGATCAGTTTTACCAAATTAAGCACTGATTTAACTATAGGAGAGCACAGAAAAACTATGATGGAGAATGTATACCATTCACCGAAAAACTTGCACCATAGACTAACAGACACTCTATCCAATGTAATACACACATACTTAGTTAATCAAAGGGTCAGTAAGTGTTCTCCAATCATATCTGTGTGGAATAGACCGGCAGTTTCTTAAGGAGTAGAAAATGAAAACAGTAAGTGATTAAAAGAGTAAAACCTCAGGCAAAACACATTTTGCCAACCTAAATAATCTGGATAAAATCCTGCCTTCCTACATACCAAGTGACTTAGATTGCCTTTCTCAAGACAACAAATCACATTTTATGGGACTGTTATTATTACTCTCCAGAAGGACTCAGCTGTACCTCATAGGCTAAATCCACTTACCACATGGCATGTATTCCCACCATCGCCCTGCACAGAGATCCACAACCCTCACAACTCTCAGATAGAGGGTCACTGCTTCCTTTAGCTTCCGGGAAAGACATTCCATGCACATGATGTCCTGCAGAGGGAGGTACCTTTGTGAGAGAAAGAAATTCATATTTATCAAGTGGGTAAAAGTACTTCCTTTCATCAATGTTATTTTTTTCTTTCTTCTATTCTATTCCTCAAATGAAACAAAAATCTTAATATTCACAGGGCTTTTAAGGCTAACGGACATAAGGTCATATGACTTTTTACTAAAAACTATAAGTTAGCAAACACTTAAGTATCCAAATAATATACTGAGCTCCCCCATACGGCCTTTGATAAAAGCTGCTTTTCTTCTTTTGCATTTTCTTAGACCAAGAAAATCTAAAAACAAAAAAAGAAGAAAAAATTTCAATGCATGCATTTTTAAGGTACAATGGATGAGAAGGAAACCTCAGAAAGATCAGAAAAATCTAATCAATGTGAACAAGGGACAATGCTATTTCCTGTCTTTTACAGAATCCCGTTCCTATAGTGATTCTGCACCCTCAACCCTACCCATCCCCCCTGGAAACTCTACTATTTTCTCCATTAACAAATATGCATACTAACTTTATAGCATACAATTTCTTTTCCTAGATCTTTTATCTTTAAAGTCACACACTGTGATAAGAGTATTGATTGCATAAGTATAAAGTGAGGACATCTCATCTGAATTACAACTTCCTTTTCTTTCATCTTCTTTAATACCTTTTCCTTCCTGAAATTTTTCAATTAATCTCATTCTTTTTCTGTTTCCAATGACACCCACCTGTATTTTTGAAAAGGTTAGGAAATCTCATCTTTCTCTTAACACTCCTCTACACATACCTAGATTTAAAAAGAGCCACTCTGTGAGTCTATATTGAGCCTACTGTGTCACGAACACTGTACTATACTCATTGTTTCACAACCACCTAAAACAAAAGTAGCTGATTATTGTTTGCTACACAGCCGTCTCCTAGTCCTTTTTCCTCCTTTCTGCCTGCTGTGTTCCCTCTAGCTAATGGTTGGCACCAATTGGAGGTCTAGAGGTGGCAATGCTACCTTTCTGTTTCTGCTGTTCCCCTAGATGAATTGTCCAGTATCTCTTACTGGCTCCCTTAACCTCAACTATACCTCTTAAACTAGCTTCAAATTCCATCTAAGCCCATCTGTTATCTGCTGAAATCCTCACTGATATATTTAATGCTATTACTATTCCATTTTATATGTATTAAGTCACGAAATCAGCAAAGTTAAACTTACAAGTCATGTGGCTAGGTACAAGAGAGGAAGGGCAGAAATGTCAACACAGTTTGATCTAGCACTAACACAATCAGCTAACACTAAAAATTTTTGAAGTTAAAAGAAAAGTCCACATATACTTGCTGAGTATTTCTCTGTTTCATTTTATTCTACCTCTGGACCCTTTTTCCTCTCCTTTAAAACTATTTAAATAAAATTAAATGAAAATTTCTACAAAAAAAGCATTACTGATAGTAATAATTTATAGTCTCTATAACTTAGATTCAAGTGGAATAATTTTCAGGAACTACATAACTACATATTTTATAAGCAACAAAGAATAATAAATTTATTTTCTAAATCAGTTTGTCACTATATTTTTTCCTAAGTCATTGACTGTTATTCAAAGCATTTGCCTGTGTTAATATTATACTACCTTTAAATATAACAGATCAATAATCACAAAAATCAAGACTGTTTTATATCATATTTGCCCTAAAAAATATATACATTTTTTCCTTATAGATAATATAGTCAGAGAGCTGGAGTTCAAAAGGCAGATTAAATATATGTATTTTACATTTTACAAAAAGACACAGTTAACATAGCAGGTACAGCTAGGTTAGATTTCTCTTAAAGAAGGCCATAGTTTGTTTTTTATTTCATGAAACCACACTACTAAGTAGTTCTACATTACTACAGCATAAGTTCTCAAATAAAAACTTTAGAAGGTTAAAAAAAAATCTTAATCTTTTTTATTTTTAGAATAAATAGCTTATACAAAGGCCAAGAACTCAGCTTAGTTCGTGGTTCTTCCTACTTTCTGCCAATCGCTGTGTTTCCTTCATTCTAAACACAGTAACATACTACTTGATTCCACCTCTTCCATTTGAATACTGTTTGAACCACAAAGTATTACCTCATCTACTCTCAACTTAAAATATCATCCAATGTGTTCATAATATATCCTAGCATTTTCCAACCAATATCTTACCCTTATCACTGGAAGCAATTCATGTATGTTTTCTTTTAGAATTTTAATGGTTTTATTGTTTAATTCACTGATCCATTTTGAATTTAGTTGTAAGATGTGATGGATAAGAATATGCTTTTATATATTCTCCAAATGGTTTATAGTTTGTGACATCATCACTGAATAATCCACCCAGCTTTTATATAAACTAGATCCCCACATATACTTGAAGGGAGAAAGAGAGCCTATGTTCATCTAATACACCCAACTGATAAGGATGGTTTGGGTATCCTGGCCTCTCCAAATCTCACGTTAATATTTGAGCCCCAGGGTTGGAGATCAGGCCTGGGAAGAGGTGTTTGGGTCATGACCCCACGTGAATGGCCTAGTGCCCTCCCCACAATAGTGAGTTTAAACTGCTGATTAAATCCTCACTGACATGCCACAGCTGGTTGTTCAAAGGAGCCTGGCCCGACCTCCTCCCTCTCTTGCTCCTGCCCTTACCATGTAACATGTCTGCTTCGCTTTCATCTTCCACCCTGTTTGGAAGCTTCCTGAAGCTTTATCAGAAGCAAATGCTAGCACTACACTCCTTATACAGTCTGCAGAACTGTGAGCAAACAAATCTATTTCCTTTATAAATGATCCAGTCTAGAGTATTCTTTTATAGCAACATAAAATGAACTAACACACAAACTATTTGACTATCTTTTCTAATACCAAATCTTAGAAATGTATTTCAACATTTGCTTATAAAAATTTTGGCTCTTCTAATGGACTTTTCTTCTACTAGATAAATTTTGATTTTATTTTGTTATTTTAAAAAAAAGTCTAGGGCCAGGTGCAATGGCTCACACCTATAATCTCAGCACTTTGGGAGATGGAGGTGGGCAGATTGCCTGAGGTCACGAGTTTGAGACCAGCTTGCGCTAGAGAGAGGGACCCCCATCTCTAAAAATAGCCAGGCATTGTGGCGGGGGCTTGTAGTCCAGCTATTTGGGAGGCTGAGGCAAAAGAACTACTTGAGCCCAAGAGTTTGAGGTTGCTGTGAACTATGATCCTATGGCACTCTACCAAAGGTGAAAAAGTGAGATTCTGTCTCCACAAAAAAAAAAAAAAAAAAGAAAGTCTAATATTTTAATTGGGCCTTCTATTTTCAGACAGAGTCAAATTAACAAAAGCTACACTGTGTCGCACAATAAACTGTAGAAGATAAAGAGTAATGCAAATTTATATTAGAAACAAAGAATGTTTATGGTCCCCTAAAATAACTCTGCTTAACTATTTTAAAACTCCATAATCTATAAATATTTAATGATTTATAAAAATTCAAACCATTTCTAAGCATGTAATACATGGAAATTTTTCCTAGGTAAATAGTCTAAGATAATAGAGTATCCAGATGCAACTGTACTATTGAAAAAATCCAGATGTCAGACAAGGGAACTAGCAAATATCAGTTATAGATACATTCAATGGAATAGTAAGCAGAGAGTAAAATAGTAATTTCAGTCCAGGTAACAATAGGAAAAAAGGGAGGACGCAATAATAACCATTACTACTTACCAAGCATTTATACCATGCGGTGTGCTAAGTGTTTTTATGTATTATCTCACTGACTCCTAATAATATCACCTTTATATCTATCATTGGTCCACAGCTAATAAATGATGAACCCAAGATTCAACCTCAGGTCCCTTAACTCCAGAGACAAAGTATGGAAGAATTTGTTTATGTATAAACAAATGGTATAAATAAAGACAACTAGAAGAAGAGGGTAGTGGAAACTGGAATAATAGTTTTGTTTTGTGTTTTTTTTAGTTCTTGTTATAACACAGTTTAGGTAAAAAAAATAATTTTTCAAACAGTTTTTGTTTGCAACAAAAGCGTTTCTTATGTTGTATTAATCACAAAACAATTTTAACACGTGCACTGAGTAGTAATGATGGGTATTATTTCACAAAACTTTTGTTTCAATCAGTTACCTATATGTGCTTATTTATTCATTTATTTTGAGACAGAGTCTCACTATGTCACCCTTGATAGAATGCCGTGGCGTCACGGCTCAACAGCAACCTCAAAAAGCTCTGGCTTAGCGATTCTCTTGCCTCAGCCTCCTAAGCAACTCAGACTACAGGCGCCTGCCACAATGCCCAGCTATTTTTTCTTGCAGTTGTCATTGTTGTTTAGCTGCCCTGGGCTGGGACTGAACCCGCCACCCTCGGTGTATGTGGCTGGCGCTTGTAACCACTGTGCTACGGGTGCCAAGCCTGTACGTGCTTACTGACCAAAATAAGTTTCATTTTGGGTTGTGGGTAGATAGTCAGAAACTCAGCCTTATGTTTTACATAGTTGGTATTGTGACAATGTAGTAACAAAAGTCAATGGATCTATCAACCAATAAAAATTCCAAGAAGTCCAGAAATGTTAACAGTCAAGAGAAAGGCTACCCAGTAGAACTTTCTGTAACAAAAGAAGTATTTTCTATTTGTCATCTGTGCTGTTCCATAGAGTAGCCATTAACTGCACACGGCTAATAAGCACTTGAAAAGTAGCTAGTGTAAAGGAGAAAGTGCATTTTAATTTTACTTAATTTATACTTACCTGTAACACGTAGCTAGTGACTATCATATCAGAGAGCACAGCTCCAGGGTCTGCTCCTATATTATACATTCCAGGTAAGTGAAAGTCAACCCAACAAAACCTTACCGAAAAATATGGCAAAGTACTTCATGTGAAAGTTGATTCATGTAGTCCTTTGTTTCATCTGATGTTGTTTCCTCTGGGATTTCATTATTCATAAGACAGGTTTTAACACTTTTCTTTCGTGGTCCCATTGCTGTGTACTCTCCAGTATCAAAGAGCAAATCTTTCCTTGTTTATTTGAGTTCAAAGCACTGAAAAACAAGCAAAGAATACAGTAGACTAAAAAAAAATAAAATAAAATCCAAATATAGAAATTATCCTGACTAAAACCTAAGCAAAACAATGTTTATTATAAAATACACACAAAGGTAGTACTAGTACAATGTTATACCACATTCAAATTAATAAAAGTATTAATTTGTTCTATGCAAAAGGTGAGAACATCTGAAGAGCAGTTGAGAATATTTAGAATTAGCAAAAACCCAGCAATCAAGAATCCTGTGTTCTAATTTGTACTCTGTTGCCACGTAGCTATTTCATTCAATTTTTCCAAGTGTCAATTTTTTCATATGTAAGGAAAGATCATTAAACTAGGTAAACAAAATCCCTACTAGCTCTAGGAATTTGTGTTTCTAGGACAGCCTGTAACACAGCAATAAGACAGGGTTCATGGTTTCTAGCCTTGAACCTGCCCCGTACTACTTTTATTAACTTGCATCAAGCTCTTAAATTCTTCTTACACACATAAAGTGAGGGGATGAGAATAGTATGCCACAGACCCCTCTGTGAATCTAACAAAACCTGGAGACATCCTCCTCGAAAATCAACACAAGTTCAGATGAAGAATGAAGCAATCTTTCTCCTTTTCATGCAAATCCTGAGAAGTTAATTCATTTTGTATCACATGTACATGCTGTTTTATAAATATGCTTTAGTGAGGGAGGAAAGGAGAAAAGGAGAAAAAAAGAAAAGAAAGGAGGGAGTAATGGAGAAGTGAAGGAGGGAGAAAGTAAATTGAGCACCCAGATGCTTTTCTGTTTAGTTTTGTTGATCAGCACTTAAGAGTTAACAGCTTGATTGTCAAACTGTGAATTATTTTAAAATGGATACAGAACAGTTCACCCATGTATTCGTTAACTCAGACATGCCTCTACATATTAATTTTGAATTATGAGGTTCATCCATGTATTCGTTAATTCAGACATGCCTCTAGAATTAACTTTGAATGCCTGCAGTGTCTAACATTGTGAACTAAGGACCCTAGAGGGAAGTGAAAACAGATCATCAAATAACCATGAGAATGAGGTCAGAATTACAGAGATAACTGATAAAGAAAAACAAAAGACAGTTCTAAGGCAGTACAGAACAAGAGGGCTTGAGTTCTGATGGTTTTCCTAAGTAAGCACAACTGAGCTCCTAACCGAGGGAAGAGCAGGAAACAATGATGCAATTCGGAAGCGGGAAGGAAGGAAAGCATTCTTGGAGGTACAACAGTATGTGCTGAATCCAGGGAAGACACTGGGCTCTCTTAAGGAACTAAAGTAAAACTAAAGGTATTAGGGTACAGAGGGTGATAAGAAAAGGTGAATAAGATGAGGATAAATTCCAGCAAGGCTCTTAATACTTAATACAATGGGCAACCACTAACCAGTTTTAAAAATGAAAGAACAGACTATACTCCAGAAGCTCAGGCATCTCAAAATGAGAACAAGGCAGCAGGTGGGCAGAGGTTACTGAAGTTTCCTGGGGAGTTTCCTGGGGTTCCTTTGCTTCAGCAGTAAATGGGAGCACACTACTAAACTAAGTGCACCATCCTAGACAGCGCACACCCACGGTCTCTTCTTTCTTCACTGAAAGGTTGGGTGCTGTTTACTTCTTGAAAGTGTCAGAATGCTTGCCTTCCTCTGTCCCCCATCTATACACCTAAATACCCCACCACCACACCAATTCGTTTCTTCTAACCAGTTATGGACTAAAAAAATCGATCAAATAAGTTTTTAGAACTGTTGTGTGAATTAGCATCATAGTAGAATTCTGCAAAGAGTAGGCACATGAGCTATTAACACATAACACTGAATTTATGATGCCTATTTTGGCTTCTCAGACGTTTAATTCTACGTTATCCCTCACATTTTGACTAACAGATTTCTACAGAAACAAAGTTTATACTCAGAACTGCCCACAAAAGAATAAAAAAAAGGAAGATGCTCGCCTGTTTCTGATTACATCATTGCCCACCCACCTTTTCGTATTTACTGCACTCCTCTGAAGATATCTTTCCATCTTGTGATAGTTCCTGAAACTGCTCTATGGTTATTTCAAATTTCTAGTCATCGATTCCAATAGCCTCTTTCCAGCCCCACTCCTCCATCCCCACCCCCTGCACAAGCCCATCTGACCCATTGTAGTACAGGGTACTGCTGACCACTCTGTTTTTGAAACCCTCTCACCTTTTAGCTGGCAAAGTGATATCCCCCTGGCCCCTGCCATTCCTCTATGACCATTCCTCAGCCTTCTTTGCCAACTGAGCCTCAACCTCTGTCTCCTCTGGCAACTATACTCATTCCTAAAGCTTCAGCTACTACAAATACATTTTTTTTTTTTACATAAATACATTAAAAAAAAACAACAACAACAAAAAGATTTCCAACTCTCCTTCCTACTTCTCCTGAGCTCTGACCTCTACTTCCTCTGCCCTTTGAGCTGTCTCAATATCCTGAACACAAGAGCGGCACCTGTGGCTCAGTGAGGGCACAGGCCCCGTATACTGAGGGTGGCGGGTTCAGACCTGGCCCGGCCAAACTGCAACAACAACAAAAAAACAGCTGGGCTTTGTGGCTGGCGCCTGTAGTCCCAACTTGGGAGGCTGAGGCAAGAGAATCACCTAAGCCCAGGAGATGGAGGTTGCTATGAGCTGTGTGATGACATGGCACTCTACCAAGGGCGATAAAGTGCGACACTGTTTCTACTAAAAAAATCCTGAACATTCTTCAAAACTACTATGTCCAAACTGAACCCCCTCCATACCACAAATGCTTCTCTCTCAAAACATGGGAGACTTGGGACTCCATGCAGAGTCCCAAGAGCTGATGGCATCTCTATTGAATGTACACCCTCTCTTACTTGCTTTTCTTTTTAACCAGAGGAGGAACAAAAGCAAGTGAGAATAGAAAACTGCCATGACAGGCTTTGTTGTCTTGTTCTCTGCCCCTTTTTACATCTATCATCACTGGCCACTAAACATTGCTTGCACTTAAAAAACTCCACAAGATAAGGAAGGTTCAAAGCAGCTTCAGGTTAAAAGAAAAAGAGGAAGGAAAATCCATTTATCTGAAGTAGAGAATCAGATGAGAATTGGAGGGGGCCTAGTAGAAAATTCACGGAAAATGAGGGACAGGTGAGTACAGGCATACCTCAACTTATTGTGCTTTGCTTTACTGTGCTTTGTAGATAACAGGTTTTCTTTCTTTTTCTTTTTTCTTTTTTTTAACAAATTGCCCTGCATTGAGCAAGTCTATTGGCACCATTTTTTCGACAGCATGTGCTCACTTTTGGTAATTTTCGCAATATTTCAAACTTTACATTATCATATGCTTTATGATAATCTGTAATCTTGGCATTTATTACTGTAATTGTTTTGGTGGCACCATGAACTACACCCTATAAGACATCAAACTTAATAAATGTGTGTTCTGATTGCTCCCTCAATTGGCCATTCCTCTATCTTTCTCTCTCTTTGAGCCTCCCTGTTCCTTGGGACACAATAATAATTGAAATTAGGCCAATTAATAACCCTATAGTAACCTCTAAATTTATTCAAGTGAAAAGAAGAGTCAGAGACCTCTCACTTTAAATCAAAAGCTAGGCATGATTAAGCTTAGTGAGGAAGGCACATTTAAAACCAATAGGCCAAAAACTAGTCCTCTCAACCAGTTAGCCAAGTTGCAAAGAAAAACTTGTTGAAAAAAATTAAAGGAAGTCACTGTAGATACACTGTAAATAGCAAGAGAATGGCTACTTCAGTGAACACACAAATGATAAGAAAGCCAAACAAACTTATTGCCAGTATGCAGAGAGTTTTAGTGGTCGGGACAAAAGTTCAAACCAGCCACAATGTTCTTTAAGCCAAAGCCAAAGCCTAATCCAAAGCAAGGCCTTCTCTTCAATTCTGTGAAGAGAGGTAAGAAAGCTACAAAGAAGAGATGGAAGCTAGCAAGGGTTCAGTTCTTGAGGTTTAAGGAAAGAATTCATCATCATTAACATAAAAGTACAAGGCAAATTAACAAGTGCAAATGGAGAACCTAAGTTATCCAGAAGATCCTAGCTAAGATAACTGATGAAGGTGGCTACACTAAACAGATTTTGAATTTGTAGAAGAAACAGCTTTATATTGGAAGAAGCAGCTAGGTAGGACTAGCTAGAGCAGCGGTCAACATGTGGGTCGCAACCCACAGGAACTATGTTAAAGGGCCACAGCATTAGAAGGGTTGAGAACCACTGAGCTAGAGAGAAGTCAATGCCTGGCTTCAATGAACAGCTTCTGTTAGGGGCTGGTGATTTCAAGCTTGAAGCTAATGCTCATTCACCATTCTAAAAATCCTAGGACTATTAAGAATTATGCTAAATCTACACTGCCTGTGCTGTATAAATGAAACAGAGCCTAGGTGACAGCACATCTGTTTAAACTTACTTTTGAGATCTGCTCAGAAAATAGATTCCTTTCAAAACACTGCTGCTCACTGACGATGTATCTAGTCACTCAAAAGTTCCCATAGAGATGTATTAAGGAGATTAACGTTGCTTTTACACCTGCCAACATAACATACATTCTGCAGCCCTTAGATCAGTGGTTCTCAACATCTGGGTCACAACCCACAAGAACTATATTAAAGGGCCACAGTATTAGGAAGATTGAGAACCACTGTCTTAGATCAAGGAATAATTTTGGCTTTCAAGATTGATTTTAAGAAATAGATTTCACAAGGCTACAGCTGCCATGGACAATGATTCTTCTGAATTGGGCAAAGTAAATTGAAAATCTTCTGGAAAAGATTCACCATTCTAGATGCCATTAAGAACATTCATGATTCATGGGAGGTCAAAATATCAACATTAGGAAGGATTTGGAAAAAAGTGATTTCAACCTTCATGGATGACCTGAGGGTCCAAAGACATCAGTGGAGGAAGTCACTGCAGATACACTGTAAATGGCAAGAGAATGAGAAATGCAGCGTGAAGATGTAGCTGGATTGCTGCAATTTCATCATAAAGCTCGAACAGGTAAGGAGTTGCTCTTTACGGGGTAAAGACAGAAAAGTGGTTTCTTGAGATATAATATAATCCCAGTGAAGATGCGGTGAACGTTGTTAAAATGACAACAAAGGATTTAGAATATTACATAAATTTAGTTTACAAAGCAGCAGCAGGGTTTGAGAGGACTGACTTCAATTGTGAAAGGTATTTTACTATGGTAAATGAACAAGCATCACATATTATGAAGAAATTTTTTTGTGAAGGAAGAGTCAATAATCAGTGAAGTAAACCTCACTGCTATCTTATTTCAAATGCCACAGCCAAACAGCCTTCAACAGCTACCCCCTTTCCCTGATCAGCCATCAGTCATAAAGACTGAGGCAAGACTCTCTACCAGCAAAAAGTTATGACTCACCAAAGGCTCACTCAGATGATCATTAGTATTTTTCAGCAGTAGGTATTTTTAAATGAAGGTATGTTCATTGGTTGTATTAGACATAATGCTATTGAACCTTTAATAGACTACAGTACAGTGTCAATATAACTTTTATATGCATCAGGAAATCAAAAGTTCATGATGCACACTTTACTGTGGTGGCCTAGAACCAAACCTGCAGTGTCTGAAGCATGCCTTTATAAATAAAAGATGAACATAATATGAAAAGACTCATCTTGTAGCACCAGGTGTTACTTCTAGGATTAGCAAGTTCTGAAGCAGCAGTGGGTCATGACCCCCAGGAACTAGGAACTGAATTAAAGGGCCGCGGCATTAGGAAGGTTGAGAACCACTGTGGAGGATCAGACTCTGTACCTCAGAGAGATGTCACTCTGTACAAACTACTGAATCCCAATAAATTAAAAGTTAAAGAGGCCCTGAGAGACTACTTTGTCACATAGTTCTCAATTTTTTGTGGGTCACAAACCCATCTGAGAATACGATAAAAGCAGCATATCCTCTATCCAGATTCTGGCAAGCAGAATTACACATACAGGGTACTCACTGAGACACGTCAAAGCTCATCCAGAGATTCTCATACAAGACATCAGGCATCCCAGACTACATCACACATCCTATTATCAGGTCAGTGCTCTGCCTCTATAGCTGTCTTCCTGCATTCCATAGTTATGTCCCAATGCGTGGAGATGGGCTTCCAGACGCACTGACTGATATGCCTCTGACCACACCTGCCTTCACAAATTAGGGTTTGTAGTCCACCTAATTCAGGTTCCCACATAGCAGGTTAGAGTCATTTTGAGTACCCTAGTTATTAAATCTGATTAGCAGACCGGAACTGTAGGAAGCATCACATTTGTCCTGGTATCCCAAACACATTCCTAAACCTGAGTTGCTTGCAAGTATTCTTTACATCAGGGTTCTTCAAAAACACAATTTCTCTGAGTGCTCTTCTTCTTTCCTGCTGATTCAAATCTCTTTCTCATTCCAAACAAAACTATACTTCCCATACTAGTCATTTGAGTTGTTCCCAAACTACCCCTTCTAACTCTTAATGCTCAAAGCTGTATCCATCTCTTACAGAACACCATTTTCTAGCTTGCAAAATTCAGTTCTCCTTTTAATCCTCTATTTTCTTCATAAAGCTTTTAACATTAATGGTTCCTAATTCTCATATTGCTGATACCTACAAAATTCTTACCTCTATGTCTTAACTCTCTATTATCTGTCACAACTGAAATCTTCCTATACTTGTTAAATCTTGTCAATGCCCTTCTCCATCCTTGACTTATTCTACTAATTACTCTTTTCATCAGATTACACCAGGCTCTCTGGAGCACATGGTTGTCTTTCATTAGCATACTTTACAGGCAGTGATTAACATCTTGCAATTGACAAGAAAGTTAGGTACCTCTACTTTTACAAAATTTTTACAAAGCCAAATCAATTTCTTATTCTCTAATCAATGACAATTTTCTGAAAAAGTTCCTTCTTTCCCTGACTGCTATTATCCACTTACCCATCCATCCCCTCAGTTATTTACTATCTAAGAAGTACTAGGTAGTGACAAAGTCCTTCTCTCACGAAGCATACAGTCTACACATATTACAACCTCAGTTATTTCAATTCAACCCTCCATTTTACATATAAGGAAAGTGAGACCCAGAGACATGAGCTAGCTTGCCTGAAGTCACAGAGGCAGAGTGTACCAATGCTGAAGTAACAATACAGGTCTTCAACTCCATTTCAAGTCCTATTTTATTTCACTATACCACTTTACCTTATCAAAATCTAGTTACTCCTTTTTAATGATGATATTCTAGTTCAGATAGTTTAATTTCTACTTAATAGACCAAAAGAACCAATCACAGCTGTTGGAAAACTAAGACAAGACATTTGATTCAGAACTTTTGGAATATTTAAATTTCAGTGAAGAAATAATGATGAGATATGTAGCTGTCAATTATTAAATGCATTGATTTTTTAGACAAATGTCCCATCCTGTTCACATTTGTCTTCACTGAAAAATTTAACTTCAGATATATTTTGTTGATTTAAAACTCATTTTGTCTGTGTGTGGCTAACTGATAAGACTAATTGAGCTATTCAGCTGTTAAATGTACATTTTAATGTAAATGCAGAAATCCCAAATAAAATGCTAAAATAGTAAATTCAACAGTAATTGAAAGAGCCCTCTACAGGGGAACAGTATTAATTCAGTAATGGATTAATGTTAGGAAATAATGCTCAGAGAGAACATTAGTTGTTCAAAGGAGAAAAAAAATGGTTATTTGATAAAATTCTCAACCTTGGTTTAAAACAGTGGTTCTCAACTTTCCTAATGCCGCAACCCTTTAATACAGTTGCTGTGGATCTCGACCCACAGGTTGAGAACCACGGGTTTAAAAGAAAAGTAGGTAAGTATTAATAGGGTCCTTTAACGAGAGTCAACATCCAGCTGGTTTGAAGGCGAAACAGTGATTTTCCTACTGATATCAAGTGGTACTGCTGGCTCTGACTTTTATATCCTTTACTTTCTGATCCATTCCAAGTGCCTAGAATCATAGAAGTTGGAACTCTTAACAAATATAGAATGGATATGAATTAATGTATTTAATTAAAAAAAAAAAAAAACAACTCAGCCCCACTCCTTTTTCTCCTACGCTACACATTAATATCTTCTTGACTAAAGTGTATACCTTCAGGCACAAAATCATTCAAAGAAAAAGGTTCACAAAAGTTCACATTCTGCACCCAAAGAGGGCATTAGAAACACAGCATCACAAATTTTAAAGAGGAAAGGCCTCTTACAGATCATCTTAATCAACAATTCTAAAAATGAAAGTTAAATACAGGCAGGTTTGTTTTCAATCTGTAACTGCATAGTATGTACTCTTCACAACACACCTTCTTCATCTCCCAGAAAATCATGGCCTTACAGAGCCATTACTTTATCCTTCATTTGTGCTGTGAATACAGGAAAGAGTGCTAAGAGCCAGCGACCTAATCCAACACCTTTCTTTGACAAATGAGAAATCTCCAGTTCAGAGAGAGAAAGGGATTTGCCCCAAGTGAACCATCAAGTTAACAGCAGCTTTTAGACAAAAACCAAAGTCTCCTATTTTCCACTCTGCTGGTTTAGGTTTATAAAAGAAAGTTTTCTGGAAAGTGCTTTCCACTGCACAGGAACCCTCCTAAGTGCCCAGTTGCCCTTGGCCATCTTGGTGTCTGGAAAGAAACAGGGTAGACATCTCTCATCTCTTGAATCCTGCGTATACAGGGTGAAGGAAGAGCATGCTTTTCAGGTCCCTCTCTAAGTTGAGAATCTGATATCCAGATAGCAGGGATATTAAAGGCATCCAACACCTTCATGTTACAGATAAACTGCAGCCCAAAGTGGAAAACGGACCTAAACAAGGTCACATAGTGAGTCTGTGGAGGCGATAAAACTAAAACTCGGGGCTCCCGACCCCCAGCAGTGGCACCCTTTCAAAGATGCGGTCATTGCTTCCCGCTCTGGGACCCCCTCAATACGCTGACGACAGGTCTTCTTCCATTTAATGGCGTAAGCACCGACTTATCATTAAAGTCGTGCAATTCGTGATGCCGGGAGTAGGAGTCCCAGCAGGGGTCTAGGCCAAACCCCCCCATTTCGTTGCGGAAATCGAGGCCAAGAAAGGGGTCTTCAGACCGAAATTTTAGGTCTGGTTCAGACAAGGCGTCAAACCCGCAAGCAAGGCCTAAAACTCCAGAAACCACAAACTTAACCCCACTCTCCCAAGAGGTCTAGGCCCGAAGGGAGCCGGAGGCCGAGAGCCCCCATCCAGCCGCCTGCGCCCCGCGCCGCCGCCTCCCGTCCCCCAGGCCCGCTCTGCCGCCGCCTCACCTCCGCCGGCCCACCGTCTGTTACTGTGGTTGAGAGGGAGGGCGAACGCTACAGACACTTCCCGCGGCCCCCACCGCCGAGGTGCTTCCGCTTCCGCCGCCGCCCGGGCATTTCCGGAGTGTTGCCATCCGGGGCTGCGCCCTCACCCGGCGTCCATGTTGGGCGTGGCCAGCCGTGTCGCGGCGCGGCAGCCATGTTGAGCGTGGCAGTTCGGAGACGCTCTGGGGCCGGCCAGAAGCGCTGACAGGCCAGAACCAGCCATTCTGCAGATGCTCTGTGAGCTTAGATGAGACTTTGGACCCTGCCTTTGTCATTTGAAAAATAGGTTAGGGCAGAGGTTTTATCAGAATCGGTCAACTAAAAACAGACTTTTTGGTGTGGTAAGAGGAGCAGTTAAAGATATTACTGTTCAATCATACCTTCTGCGATTTGAGGGACATTGTTTTTCATATAATATTTCCCGGTAATTCTGACAAGTAGGTAGGAATCAACTTAATTTTTTTTTTCCTTTGCTCAGTGGATAAGATCAAGAATCATCTTCTTTGAATATCACACAGCTGGACTGAAATTCACATTTTTTTTTTTTCAAATCACGTTTTTGCCCTTACATAGATGCAACTAATATAGGCTAAAATACCTAGATTTAAATAGTTAACAAATATCCCGTAGGGAAGTTAGTATTCATTGAAGCCATATAAGACACAGGTTACTAGACTATGATGTCAGCATTAAAAAACCTGAAGATGGTTTAGGAGATCTTTTGTTCCTTTTTCTTTTCTTGATTGGTATGACACCTACTGTTTCCTTTCCTCTTTCTCTACTATGAAGATCTGTTTCTTCCCTTCTTTGCCTGCTATGGTTTGGAAGAAATGATGTATTCTAGACCAGAATGTTCCATTTTACAAGACACATTCAGATATAACCATTGTTACATGTGTGTAGTTTATTCAACACTACTGTGTATATAGTGGACAAACATAAGTCCTTATTTGAAACATCTAGTTTTTCTAGATGTTTAGAAGTGCACAAAGTATGTTAAAAGTAGATGTAGTAAATAACACATTTTGTAGATATCCTTTTGTTAAAATTCATATGAAATACTGTTTTGGAAATTGAATGATCAGACTACTTGTCTGAATAGTACACATTATTTGTGTTGGTTCAGGGCAGAAGGAAAAAGAGTGCAAAGGGCTTTATACCAGTGTGCTCAGTAGGAGGCAAGATTGACTATTGTTATGTCTGTGCATTTGATTTTACTTTGCTGTGTATATAAAGGACAAATGAACCGAATTTACAACATGTAGTCTTTCTAGATGATAAAAAGGTTGCCAGTGACAAAAGTCGTGTTAGTAAAGTAATACATTGAGTAGGCTTTGAGTTAAAATTAATAGGAAAGACTTTTTAGAAAGATTTATGGAAGTGAAATTACTAAAATCCCTTCTCAGCATTACAGGTATGCTTAGACCTATCTACTGGGTTGGTAGAGGTGGGAAGGGGGAGTGTTTTAGGCCAGAATATTCCTATTTAGAGGACACTTTGAAATTATACTTTTGTTATGAGTGTGCACCATTTATTCAATGCTACTTACTATGTATGGTGGGAAAAACTTAAGTCCTGTTTGAAACATCTAGTCTTTTTAGATGTTAAAAGTGCACAACATATGTTAAAAATAGAGGGCTACAGCAAAACCCTTTAAGTGTTTTTGTTACTTCATAGGAGTGGTTGCATTTGAGGAATGGAATTGTTGAACTTAATGTCTTAGAGAGCATGCTGTCACTGTGTGGTAGGGGAGAGGAGGAGGAAGTATGCAGAGAAGGATTCTGTGCCAGTGAGTTAGACTAGTTCACATTGCTTAGCTGTTGTTCTTTATGTGCATTTTAGTTAATATTGTTGTGTATTAGAGGATAAGCAAATCTTAATGCTCAAAGTATGTTAAAATAGAGGTAGTAAAATAATCCCTTTATATATGTCCTTTTGTTAGTTTTTAGAAAGGATTGTCTTCTAGGAGTGACCTCTGTTAATCCACTTCTTGGAGCTAGACCTAGTCCCTGGAATGGGGGAAGAAGGAGAAGAGGAAAGGTAAAGAGAAGGGCTCTTTGCTAGTATCTCCATATCTAGGAGGTGCTTTTAGATTATAACTATATGTCTATATATGCATTTTTAGTAAAGTATCTGTGTTTATTGTGGACACAGTTCATTAGTTTGCAATATTAAACCTTTGGAGATGTCCTGAGGTGACAACGTATGATAAAAAGTAGAACTAATGAATTAGACATTTTTTGAGTATCTTTTAGTCATAATTGATAGAAAAGATGCATCTTGGATGTGGACTTGTTAAACCACCCCTGAGCAGTGTATATCAGGACTGGTTCATTAGGTCGGCAGCAGAGGGGCAGAAGGAAGCATGAAAGGAGAGATGTGTGCAGATGTGTTCACATTACATTTTGACGGTAGCCACTGATGTATGTGTATCCCTTTTGGCTATACTATAAAATATGTATTAAGTAATTCAATGGAAACATATCTCCTTGCTAATATTTTAATAGTGTGTATCTGATAATTATCTTAGAAACATTACACGTAGTGTACTTTTGCTTTATGTTTCATTTTAAAGTGAGCATTAAGGGAATGCAGTATATATATATATTTTTTTTTTTTTTTTTTTTTTTTTGGAATGCAGTATTTTAATCAGAACGCTGCCTGTACTTTTATCTAGAGGATTGTTGCCATTTTTGTCTTCTATGAAATTTTTGTCCCAAGAAAGGCAGGATTACACTCTTTCCTAACAGATTGAGTTGGTGCAGCATATTCTTGGTTATCAAAATACTCAAAGAGCTTTGGGATTTTGGATTGGTAAATATTCATGATGAGTGAAAAAGTGTGATACATAATGTGCCATCTCAATCCCAAGAAATCAGACGTTGTGTATGTACACTTGGGATCTGGAAGGACGTGTCAAACTATAAACTGCTTGTGATTGTGGATGACTGTGTTCTTTGCTTCTTGTGTTTTCAGTTTCTGCTGAAACTTTCAGTTTTATACTGCATATATTAACTTAAAAAAAATAAAGGTTATTGTAAAAAAATCAAAGTCTCTTTTTTGCTTAAACTTGGGGCCTCAAATACATTTGGAACCTGTTATTAGACTTTCATGGCCTAGCATGCATTGGTTATAACCTACCTTTTTGATCTTATTTCCCTTCGCAAATAGCATGTTCCAGCTAAACACAGGACTCAGTGTTCCCCTCCCATACTCCAGGATTCTTCAGCCATGAAGTGAACAACTTGCCCCTTTCTAGGCAGAAGGTGGCTCAATGTTCACTTAGTTGTAAGGAAAGAAAACAAAGTTGCTGGTGAGCTGGGTCTGTCTAACTAAGCCTAATGCCAAGACAGAAATTGATGGTTCTTATGTTACAGAAGTAACAAGGAAAAAACAAGGCTTTTTGTAAACTATTTACATTTTTAGCATCACATTGTTCATTTATTCATTCAACAAGTATTTTCTGTGTGCTTGCTCTGGGACCAAATATTGTTAGGTACAAGGAAACAATTATAATCAGAAGTGGGTATGTTTTTACCTTCAGTTTAGTAAGTGAGAGACAGTCAAATAACCAAACTGATGAATCAATCTCAAAAGAAAATTGATATTGGCACACAGTTAATTTTTGTTGAATAAAGGAATTAATAAGGGAATAAGCCTATTATACTCAATATTTCTATTTAAGTACTTCAACTGTTCAACAAAACCTACCTAAATACTTAATAAATCTTATAAGTCTAATAAATTAAACATATAAATGCAGAAAATATCAATTTGTCCTTAAACTGCCCAAAATATTTCTTCTTAATAGGTCAGGCTTGATGGCTTGTACCTGTAATCCTAGCACTTTGGGAGGCCAAGGCAGGATAGTTTGAGGTTAGGAGTTGGACACTAGTCTGAGCAATAAAACCAGACCCCATCTATACAAAAAAAGTAGAAAGAATTAGGCAGGTATGGTGGTGCACACCTGCAGTGCTATCCAATCAGGAGGCTGAGGCAGGACGATCACTTGAGCCCAGAAATTTGAACCTTCAGTGACCTATGATTATGCCACTGTGCTCTAGCATGAACAACCGATTGAGATTTTGTATCATTTTGTTTTTTTTAAAAAAGACTGAAATGTGACTCTTCATGTGTTTCTTTGCCTCATATAAACCAACAGTTGGATGTTAACAAGATTCAGATTAAGGCTTTATAAATGTACCCTTTGTCATTCTGACGACTATTACAGCTAGACAGTGCCCATACAGACTTTCTGAAGCATGGTACCATGCAGTCTTTGATGCAAGTTTTTTAAATACGTAGTTTTATGTGAAAAAAACCACCCTATAACCTTCTGTATTTTGAAGGGAAAAGCTAAATGCAGGGTGAGAGGAGGGGAATATTTTAAGCAAATTAAAAACAATAACTAGAATGTCAGTTGCGATATTGATTCCTGCCAGTTTGGCTGATGTCTCAATTTCCTTCTCTCTTCAACTTAGTATTCTAAGTTTAAATCAATACTCACTTAAAAATTTCAAATTTGAATCATAAGACTCATCAGATTCTTTAATATTTTAAGAAAATTTGACAGACACTTAAAATGCTAATTATCCACAGACTACTTCTTAATACAGAAAAATAATATAGGTGCTATTTAATCTTCATGTCTTTGCTTGAATTTTATCTTTTGGCATAGACATTTTATGGCTCTCAATCACTTTTAAAAACACTCTGTTTACAGTGTCTGGGGATTTCCATTGCATATTGATTGGGAGAATGTTTGTCAGGTCCCCAGAAGTTGCATATTGATTGGGAGAATGTTTGTCAGGGCCCCAGAAGTCTCTTTTTCTTACCCCTGACCCTTTCCTATTGAATGAAAAGCTGTAAAGACAGGTGACTAGGGTGGTAGTGTTGTAGGAAGACAAGGCCCAACGGAGAGAAGGAGCACCCAAACACCATGTTTATAAGAGGAAGGGCTTTATTCACTAGCTGGGAGCTTATGGCATAGAAGAATTCCAAATGGCTGCGCTCCCCGACTGGCTTGGTCTTTCCCTTTTTATCGACAGTCAAAAAGTTCCACCCCACAGGTACCCTTCTTATTGGCCAGTTTGAATCAAGCGGGAGATGCTATTCCAGCCCCCACCTAACTATAGTATTTCACAGAACTTGGAAAAAAGGAAGTTAAGTTTACAAATTCCTAAGGGCTGAGTCACCATGGAGAGGACCCTGCAAGTGTATCCTTGTGCTCTTCTTGAGAAAACCTGTTCTCCCAGACCTCTCCCTTCTCGGGTATCCTCTCTCAGTAGCATCCATTTTTCTCATCATGAAGATGAGATATATAGGAGATGGTGAAACTAGCATTTATGAAATTCTGAGGCAATCAAAGGGCAAGAATGGAAGGTGAAGCTTCTGATAATGCCTTGAGTCCATGGATACAGCTGTGCCTGAATTAAAGCCCCATCCAGGATTATCCTAATTGCATGCACCTACACATTTCTCGCTCTGCCTAAGCTAAGCTTCATTTAGATTTGCATCATTCTTAATTGAAAGAATCCTGACATATTTCCTAGAATGTGTTAGCCATTATCCTCTTCCATTACCCTAAACCTTCAGAAGATGTTTGTAACTTTGAATAGCCTCCAATGTGCTTGTGGAATGAAGAAAGATGCTGAGAGTCTCCCCACATGCACCAAAGTGGTTAGGAATGAGGCAGTAATATCACAAGGTGAAAGGAGGTGCTGATGGGGCACTCTGCACAATTAGAGGTACAGAGCAAGTAGTTATCCTGAGAACATAAATGCCCTAGGGGCCTCTGAAATTGGGAGAAACCAAACTTCTTATGATTTGTGAAATGAAAGGTCAAGTCATTTTGGGGTCCTTGGGGATCTAAGAATGTGCTTCAGAAGGCCAATATCTCTAAGTGACATTTTCATGCTTTCTACCAAACAAAAAGTGTCTCACCTTCTGGGAGTATCATGGTATATTGTGACAGAAGTTGGCAAAATAGACATCTGCTGTAAGGGCAGTGAAATAGAAGGGGATTGATTGGCCTGAGGACAATCTTATACTCTAGAATGGCATACAAAAGTGAGAATATCAAAACACCTGTTGTTTGCTTGAGCTGCATCAACTTCTCCTTGCATTCGTGTCTCAGTATTCCTTTGGGAAACAATTATTTATCCTCTTCTTATCCATACAGTAAGGCTCACCTGCTTCGGGTTCTTGTAAGGCTTTGTACTTCAGTCCTTTTCAATAAGGGTTACAGATGCTTGTAGTTCAGGAATAAACTTTTTATTCCAGTTAGTATCAGAAGACTCAAACCTTTGTTATAAGTTTTAGAAAAGCTTTAGAAAGCTTCTTTCCCTGAAATTGTATCTGTACAGGTGCCAGGTATACCACTGGCATGGTAATGAAGGTGGGGGTAGCTTAGTTGGGAAAGCATGTGTGTGAATAAAAACAACATTATAGAAAGTATAGATAGATCCAAGAGATGAAGAAATATCTAGAAAAATTTTTGGAGACCCTGGATATGCAGTTATGTTTGAATTCAGAGATTCCTCTGGATTTCTCATGTGTAGGAACCGTAAAAGAATCCCTCATCATCTCTATCCCTTTCCCACTCCTTTTATTTATTTATTTATTTATTTATTTATTTATTTATTTATTTATTTATTTATTTATTTATTTTAGTCACTTTGAGTTGGGTTTTCTGTGTTTTCGATAAAATCTGGAAGTTATGATCAGTACTGGATGTAGTAGGCAGGAAAGTGTTCAAAATATACAGAAGTTCAATATACTACGTTTGATTTCTCCACTAGAGGGCGTAGCTTAACGCGGCCAAGCAGCTACTGTCAGAGAGGCCTATTGGTATATACCGCAGGGTCTCCGCCACAGAACTCACATCCCTGAAGGAGCAGCTGTCTTCCAAGGACTTGGAGAACAGATGACCAAGGCATGGCTACAGATAGAGAAAACGAAAAAGCGTGGAAGTGCCAGGTGGAGACTTCATCTCAAGAGCCACTCTAAAAAGAAAAGGGTAAGGACAGGAATAGCAAAACAGTTTTATCTTCCTTGTAAAATATGATGACAATGCATGTTTGGATTTCTATGTTAAGAAACATTTTGAGACCACATTTGAGACCACATTTAACTCAGTGGCATGTACTATTATTTATTGCCGATAGCTGGTGTGGGTGTGGGGCGAAGCAAGGGGATTGGATGTGACAGGTAGTTGCCATCCATAGGTAAGTTGTTTCTCAGTAAAAGCACTATTGGCATTTTAGGTTACTTAATTCTTCCCTGTGCAGGACTATTCAATGAATTTTAGGGCCTTGACCCACCGAATGCCAGGTAGTGCCACTCCAGTTATTGTGACAAGTAAAAATTCATGTCCCCACACAGTTTAAATACTGCTTATGAGACTTGGTTTTGATTTACATGAGGATTAAATTCTAGCTACTTAATTCTTCAAGACTAAGAAATGAGGATTTTCTTTTCTAGATTCTGAGAACTGAACTTGCCAGTTAAAGATAGTGGTCAAAAATCAGGATGGGAATGTAACATCCCAATGAAGGGAAGAAGATGCTTATGGAGACAAGGAATCAGGTCAAGCCTGACAGTAGGTGATTAATATATATCATCCTGGGTTAATAACAGGAAACAGGGAGCTTGAGCTGTGAAGGAAGAGGTATACTGTTAAACATCAGCATCATTTGGGACGCCATCATCCTTTTCCATTGCCACTGGGTGTTTAATATTCTTTCAGAATATTATCTTATTTGGCAGTTCTCAAGGAGCTGGCCTCTACTGTGTACCTCTGAATCAACTGAATGATATTAATATCAGCCACCTTAAATTATTTTTGGAAAAAGGTAGCTTATGCATCAGTGAATGAAAACATAAATGAATAAAGTATTCCCTACCCCACAAATTAAGATTCCATGGGTCATCTATTTTTGTAAATGACCCTAGACAGAGAAGTGAGGCAAGGAGGGTTTGAGCAATGAGAATGATATTATCGCCATTTTTAGGTTTTGCATTTGTCACACTCTCTAGCGCCAAACCAGTAGGAACATACATATAGTTGAACAAGGTGGGTTTATTCATTGCAGCTTGGGAGAATACACACACTGGGGAGCCATAGGGCATGTCAATAAGGGTATATTGGAAAGGACTTATTGTAGGATTTCAGATTATTAGATTAATTTGAGGAAATTTTTAAGGAAGAGAGGCTTTACTTTGGAATAAATTTCCTCAGAAAGTAGGAGTAATTTTGTGATGAACATATTAAAAAAATATTATTAAGGCGGAGAGAAAACTAGCCTAAGGCTACAGTTGTAATTGGTGAAGAAGCCACAGTCACTCATATTGGTCTAGATAGAGGGATATTTGGTATTTTGTGTTTTGGTTAATGTTCGTCTTTGACCACAAAACACGATTATGGAATAGTATTGTTTTTGTTCTCATTCATTATACTTGCAACATATCTTTATCAGATGAAAATGTTCTGTGAAATTAAATATCTTAAACAAGAGAACATTAAGCCCAGATGTAAGTAAAAGGCCAACTCATACCAATGCCTAGGTCAGCTCCTGGCAACTATTAGTGGTCTTACTTTTTCATACATTTTATTATATTGATTTATATTCATTTGTTTTCTTGCTCCTTCACTACATTGTAAAATGCATAATTGTACAAACCTGTCTTTATTGCCACAGAAGACTGAAAGTTTCTCGATCTCATAAGTACTTAAAGAATATTTACTGAATAAATGACTAAATTCTCCAATTAGCCTATTAGACCATGAGTTACTCAAAGTTAGGGGTTACTTCCTACTCATCTCTGTATTTACAGAACCAAAAACACTTCAGGGGCATCTCATTAAATTTATTTCAAGTCAAAGTGGAACTTTCCATAGGATGAGATTTATTGATTTAAAAAAATAAAGTAATATAGTAAATTCTGCTTTATGAAGAAAAGACGATGCTTCATTCAAATGTTTTCTCTCCCGGTGAACAAAGGAAAATCACATCATATTCAGAACTTTTGGTCCTTTCTGCATTTTCCTTGGTGTTTAATACTAAGAGTAAAATCCAAAGCTCTAAGAGAAATTGATAAAAGACATTTAGAGGTCATTTATATGAAATATAACCCTTCTTCCTCCTGGCCTAGTTATATTATAATAGGGATTTTAAAAGAAAAGAGACCCTGATTTGTAAACTCATGACTTACAGTCCATAGACACAAAGGTTTACTTTTTTCCCTCACTATGCCCTTTCACCCAGGAGACCACTTCAATTCATAATCATGATGAGGAATTATTAAAGCTTTTAGCAAATGTGTAAGCTTAATTGATTAATTAAAATAGTTAATAAAAATTTTTTGAAAGAAGTTCAAAGCACAGTAAGAATATTATTTATTTTACTCTTTTTTTTTGATCAACATAATTTAAGTGTGCCACAGAAGTTTAACCATAGGTTCAAGTGTGCCATGAGATAAAGGTTGAGAAAACTGCTCTAAGAAGTGGAAGGAACTTAATCTAGCTGGGTGCATGCCTATAGTCTTAGTTACTTGGGAGGCTGAAGCAAGAGGATCACTTGAGCCCAAGAGTTTGAGGTAGTTATGAGGTATGATGCTGCAGTGCTCTGTCTACCCAAGGTGAGCAAGTGAGACTCTGTCTCAAGAAAAAGAGAGAGAGAAAAGAGAAGAGAGGAGAAAAGAAGAGAAGAGAAGAGAAGAGAAGAGAAGAGAAGAGAAGAGAAGAGAAGAGAAGAGAAGAAAAGATGGGTGGTGCCTATGGCTCAAGGGAGTGGAGCACTGGCCCCATATGCCAGAGGTGGCAGGTTCAAATCCAACCCTGGCCACAAGCTGCAAAAAAAAGAAAGGAAAAGAAAAGAAAAGAAGAGGGAAAAGAAAACAATAGCTTGCTGAGGCACCCTGAAAAAAATCTTATCACTTCTCTGAATCAGAATTATCTGTAAAAATGACCGTAATCCATAATCCTAGGCACCCACTGGGATAGAATTTTTTGAGGTTCACAGTGAAAGTGCTCTACGAATAGCAAACAGGAAGAAAATTACTGGGACAAAAACCTTAATGGTCAGGAACCAGATAAGCACAGGAGTGTGGAAAACACAGGTGAAAAATTATTGGTCCTCTTCAGCAAAAACGTAAAAATAACAGCAAGCCATTTACATCATTTTATACTACAATAGAACCTCCAGAGTTGACTAACACCCACACTGACACCTCTTTAAATTGACCTAATTTTCATAACTGGACACGTACCATATGTATGTATCAGTACAATAGGCCTAGTTCCTTACATTGACCACCTAGTACAATAGGCCTAGTTCCTTACGTTGGCCATATGTTGACTTGTTTGTTACAGTCCTTGGGTGGTTAACTAACAGAGATTCTACTGTATTTAAATTATAATGAATAGAATTTTGCTTGTACATTTCATGCCACAGTTAATTTTTTAAAGTTTTAAAAATAGTCACATAGAAGCTACTGTGAAATGATAAGTTATTCATCTTCTGTAGATATGTCATATTTGACATTGGGCAAGGCAATTAAGGGGAATCTTTTCTATTGATGTGTCAAAGGGAATAACCTCTTCCCTATATACCACACAGTATTGGTATAGGTGCAATAGGGGCCCTGTTTGGAAAAGTACTTTCTAGCTATAGTAGGCTTATAATCATCTATTAATTGTAGTAATAGCCTGAGAGTAATAGTATCTTACTCTCTTTTTTTCTTTCACTTTCCTACCATTTAATATAGTGTCTAGAATTAATAGGTATTTATTCATTTATCCATTCAAAGGACCAAAGGATAAATACAAGACACTGTTTTGAAAAATCCTAAAATTCCATCTAAATATAAGATTCAATCATGAGTTAGGAAAAAGATAATGGAAAGTTGAACTTGTATGTTCCAGGAGTCATATTCCCAGATTTTTTTCTTATTTTCTTTTTTCATGACCTGTTAATATCTTGGAAAAATCTTTAAAGCTCTCAGTTTCATCATCTATAAAATGAAAGGTAATATCAATACTTTATAGGATCATTTTGAATGTTGCATGAGATAATTCTTATGTAGCACTAAGCACAATCACTTTTATATATTGTAATAAGGGCTAAATTAAAGTTCCGCATGTTTATAGTCTTTCAAAAGATCACCAGTTATGTATTCTCTTTAAAATTTTATATTTCTCAATAAATGCAATATATGTATTTTTCAAAAGTTTGAACAAACTTTATGCATCTTTTAACTTTTTTTAACTTAACATACATCATCATTATTTTTAGAAAACTTGATGTGCAATGTCTAGCAAGAATTTTTATCCCACACAGCTTAAAAAAAAAATGAGTCTTTATGCAAAAAGTCAGAGCTCTTTGGTATGCTTAAGTGAATCAGGCTTCTGACTGCCCTGGGATGCAGAAACAACTACCAGGAAGAACCTGACTGGAGCCTGAAGAACAGAGGGAGCTATATGTGCAATTAGTGTAAAGAGATGCTTGGTCCCCTCTCTTTATCATGAATGTGAGTTAGACACACATTTGGAATGCCTTCATAATCCAAGAAGAAAGCAAGTAGAGGCTAAAAGAGATAAGTATGAAGGTTGGGAGTCAGATGATTCTCATGCATGAACTCTCTCTGAAATGGGGAGATCTGGGAAGCAGAATGGATTTCTCAACTGGCCTGGGATTAAAAAAAAAAAAAAAAAAAAGATAAGCAGTAAGGCACAGATACAGTAAAAATCAGGGAGTATCGTAGACACGAATAGTTTAATGGTTGCACCACAATGGAAAAAGGGGTAGATTTTATCTGAGGAAACTTCCCTGTAGTTCCACTATTGTCTCTGGAGATGTTAAAATGCTAAGAATTATTTGGGAAATAAAACATTAGAAAATATTAAATTTCTTACCAATAAAGTTGCTGTTTTGGCAGTTCCCCAAAATGTTAAACATGAAACTACCCTGTGCCCTAGGAATTCTACCCATAGGTTTATACTCCCCCCCCAAAAATAATGTTTGTGTGAACATTATTCATGCAAGCCAAAGGGGAAACAACACAATGTCCATGAACAAATGAATGGAAACATGAAATATGGTACAATGGAAAATTATTCCACTATAAAAAGAAGTGAAGAACTGATACATTCTACAACATGGATAAATCTGGAAAACTTATGTGAAAGAACCCAGAAACAAAAGGCCACATATTATATAATGCCATTTATATAAATTTTTGAGAATTGGCAAATCCATAAAGTCAGAAAGTAGACTGGTGATTGCCAGGTATGGAAGGTATGAAAATGACTACAGGTTTCTTTTTGATGGAAATTGTTCTGATATTAGATAGTGGTAATGGTTGAACAACTCTGTGAATATAGTCAAGTCCACTGAATTGTGTATGTTTATAGAGTGAATTGATTATTTACCCTGATATTAAAATTGAAATCCCTCAGATCCCAGAGAAGAGGGGAGACATTAGGTTGAAGAAAGGATAAAAGTGGAGAGCTGATAATAAATGTAGGAGGCGTCCTTGTATGTGCCATGGAATTATCATCTTCATAGTGTCTCTGTCAAAACTGAGACCCATTTTTAGCACTGAGTTTATGTTTTACTTCCCTGAAGCCTTCAGATGCCAGAGAAGACAGGGAGACATAGGTCTGAAGAAAGGATAAAAGCGAAAAGTTAATAATAAATTCAGGAGGAGTCCTTGTGTGCCATGGAATTATGGTGACCATAACCTGAAGACCGATCAGACGTTTGGAGACAGTCTTGAAGATACTGTAGACCTGGGTCTAAGTGAGAGAGTAAATATGGAAGGAGCTCTAGGGGCTGCGTGTGAAGGTATTTTATGACACGGCGACTAAACAGTCTGGTTTGTCTGAGACGGTCCTATTTTTAGCACACAAAATCCCACTTCCTAGGAAAACCTTAGGTTCTAGAAAAACAGATGTTTGGTCCTCTAGTTCTGCGCTCCGCCCACCCCCAGCTGCAGATGGGTACCTGTCTGTGGCCTATGAGGAACTGGGCCGCGCAGCAGCAGGTGAGCAGGGGCCAAGGGAGCGGAGCTTGGTCACTAGTCACAGCTACTCGGCACCGCTCGCGTCACGGCCTGAGCTCCGCCTCCTGTCAGATCCCTGGCAGCCTTGGAGTCTCGGAAGAGGGCGCTCCACACTGTGTAAACTGCGCACGCGCGGGATCTAGGTCGCACCGCGCTTTTGAGAATCTGACGCTTGGTAAAGCTGAGGTGGAACTGAGGCGGTGACCATGTCGTTGGAGGAAAACTAGCTCAGGACTCCCCCTGGTTTTGCATTGGGGTGAGTTGTATAATTATTTCATTACATGTTACAATGTAATAACAATAGAAATAAAGGGCACGATAAATGTAACGAGCTTGAATTATCCCCAAACTATCCCCCACCACCACCTCCAGTCTGTGGAAAAACTTTGTTTTCTATGAAACCAGTCCCTGGTGTCAAAAAGTTGGTCACTGCTGCCGTAGTTGGCAGCATACGAGGTCACTCATAGCTTGCTATGTGGCAGACATTATGCTAAGTCCTCTTTATTATCTTTTTCTGCCCTCACAGCTGACCTTTGAGGTGATTAATGAGGTTAAGTATAACTAATAACTGGAAGGCATAGAATTTAAACAGAACAGCGGAGTTTCCAATTCAGGTCTACAGGATCAGAGTCTTCACTCTTACACATTCCATTTGGAGATACTAAGCCAAAACAACAAGTGATACAAAATTTTAAAAATTACCTATAAGAGATGCCTTAAGTTTATAAATTAATTTTATACCCATCAGCACATTCGTTCTGCCCAAGAACTCTCATTCATTCATTTGACAAGTGCTTATTGGGGGTTTACTTGGTGCAGACACTGTTAAATGCTAAGACGAAGTAGGAAGCCTGCCTTCTGACATTGTGGAGCTTACACTTGGTGAAAGGCCACAAATAAAGAGAAATAATAGTTAAGTACTTGGATGTTATGACAATTGTTACAAAAGAAAGAGAAGGATTAACACGAAAAATCAGAGGTGAATCTATGTTAAATAGGACGGTCAGGAAAGGCGCCTATGGGAAGATATATGTAGATTGAAACCCAAGTGATGAAGAACCAGCCCTGTGAAAAGCATAGGAAAACAGGACAGGATACTTTGCCCAAAGTTACTAAAGCAGAAAAAAGAAAAAGCTTTGTAGGTTTTAAAATATCAGGAAGTAACAGTCAGTGTGGACAGGGCACATGTAGCAAGTGAAACAGTAAATATGATCTCAGATTTGTAGATAAGAATTTGAGGGGTTAGAGACTTCTCAGTATAACTTAACCACAGAAGCAAGATTCAACCCAAACTCTTCTGACCTTGAGTGCTAAGTCTCATTGCTTTGTTGGTCTTATTTTGAAAAGGGTAATGTTTGTTACAGCTGTGATTTACATAGGTTTTAGGAACAGATCCTTCGTTCACACAGAATCTCATATTGAAACTAAGGTTCGAAACAGATAAAAGGGAGGTTTCTCTTCTGAAGTAAGGGGTGGGACTAGAGTGCCATTCGTTTACTCCCTGTCACCCCTTCTCTCCTCAGGTTCAGCCAATGGATCTGAAACTCCAGTGACATCATTTTTAGTTTACAGACTCACATTTTTAGGAATTCACAAACATTTACCAAAATAACAAATAGCGGTCAGCTACTTAATATTCTCAAGAAAGGGTTGTTTTTGGTTTCATGTTTTCACTTACATGTTAGCAAAGCAGTACACGCAGGAATTAGGATATGTCACATTATTAGACGCACACAGTGGACTGACTCTTATGGAGCATATGCGTTTCTGTTGTGCAGATTTCTTTTGATAATGACCACATTGAACGACCTAAAACAAAACTCACAGGTCAAACCTCTATCCTGCAATGATCTCCTAATGGTTTCTAATCGAAGTGCTTAAGCATTTTATTTTGTGCAGAGAGGAAATAATGATAAAATGCCTTCTTTTAAACCTCAAACATCAGAACTATATTATGTTAAATTCAGCATTCTGAGCCTTTTGGGATTTCCATCTTAAAGGGCAAGTGAAGCTATGCACCCTGGATCCTTGGCTGTGTAATGGGTATTTGCAATTTGCTAGAAGAGAAAGAAACCATTCTGAGAAGTGACAAAAAATGACTGTTATTACTGTCTGGTAATGACTATAATCACTGTCCAAAGGCTCCTGAAATCATTTAAGTTCATCAAAGCCTTTCTTTAACTTTGGTGCCTGAAAAAGGATATGATGTATATTCCCACCCTGGCATTGGCTGTAGTTTAGTCCTCTGGGGATTAGGATTTTGGCATAATAAGGGAAGAAGCTAACAGGCTTAAATATTTTCCCATTTTATTTTACTTGCCTTCATTTCACCACAGCTGGAGAAAGCTGATGTTAAAGGACCTTGAATATTAGAACAATTTGTCTACAGGCAGGAGGAAACTTGGGAAGTTCATAAGCATTATGTAATAAGCAGATTAGCAATGAGCTATCACAACCTCCTTATCCAGTGGTTTGGGTCGCAGTATATCCCTATATCCAGCATATCAGGTTATTCTCTTGTCTATATGATTTCAAAGGCTCCCATTACATCAGTGTTTCACAAATTTCAGGCACTTGGTTCATGATTCGTTCCAAATTCATATACCATTTTTCTTTAAAATATTTTGCTTTGAATTTTCTCACTTTTTTTTTTTTTTTTTTTTTAGACAGACCCTCAAGCTGTCACCCTGGATAGAGTGCTGTGGCATCACAGCTCACAGCAACCTCCAATTCCTGGGCTCAAGCAAGTCTCCTGCCTCCACCTCCCAAGTAGTTGGGACTACAGGCGTACGCCACAACGCCTGGCCATTTTTTGGTTGCCGCCCTCATTGTTGTTTGGCGGGCCCGGGCTGGATTCGAACCCGCCAGCTCAGGTGTACATGGCTGGCGCCTTAGCCTGTTGAGCCATAGGCGCTGAGCCAGAATTTTCTCACTTTTTAAACTTGATTACTAACCTTAGATTTGTCTTAAGGATGAATAACCATGATAGCTTGGGCTTGAAGTTGTAATTATATATTTCTCTAACACATTAAAGAAAAGCTATGATTATTGAAGTAAAAGAGATTAATTGGCATACTAAGTAAAATCATCATTAATGCTATTAGAAGATAATCAAGTCACTCTTTGGGAAACATTGTTTATGTTTCTTATTTCCTCTTTTAATGATTGAGACTATATAATATATTGGGCAATGCTTTACTAAAGAATTGATGTTTTATGGGGTTTTAAAAGATGCAAATCACTGTTAAAATTGGATATAAGTGTGGAAAGGTGGATATTTAATTAGAATTATATATACACAGACACAAAACTGGAATAGCATGGACCCTAAAATAATTTAAGTTAACTTGAATGTAGGGTGAGAGATGGAGAGTTCTTTTAGGGAGAAAGAATTGGGTTAAGGAGAGCATTGTATTAATAAAACATGCAAAAAGTTTATTCTGAGGACAGAGGAGTCACTGTTTTAAGTAGGGAGAAGTATCAATCAGATTTGCATTTTAGAAGGTCCACCTTGAGGTTGTGGAGAAGATTAGGGCAGGGGTTGGCAAACTTTTCCTGTTAAGAACCAGATAGTAAATATTTTATAATTTTTAGGCCACTTGGCCTCTGTTACAACTACTCAACTCTGTGGTTCTAACCTGGAAGCAACCATTGATATGTAAACAAAGGAGCATGTCTGTGTTCCAAGAAAAGTCTATTTTTAAAAACAGGTGGTTATAGCTTGCCAACCTCTGGATCCTACTAAATTCAAGGAGACTATTAGATGGCTATTGCAGCAATATTGGCAAGAAGTGAGGAGGACTTGACCTTGGCAAAGGCAATGCTGTCAGAGGGAGAAAAGCAACATTACAAAATATTAGAAGCTTTAATTTGCAGTAGTATATAAGGGAATGAGGAGCAGTAAGAATCAAAGGTAAGTACTAGTTTTCTCCAGGATCTATTTTGACAGAGATATTTAGGTTGAACCATGTGAAATTGCCATTATGTAGGTTGACAATGGTCAAGTATTTAGTTTTGTATGACTTAAGATGGGTTGACCTAACAGAAATTCTATGAGGCTAAGGTTACAAAAATCATTCTCATGCAGGAAGTGGCAAACTTACCTTAAATGGATTATGACAAAAAATATCTGAAGTAAAAAGGTGTAGAAAAATAAAGCAATGCAGTGTTGAAATGTGAACAGCTAATTAGCTCATTAAATAATCACATATAAACTAAAACCCAAGAAAATCATGAAAAAAAAGTGATAAGTGGCTCCCTCACGCTGGGTTTATCTGATGATATCTGATGGCCAAACACTATTTCCTTCCCCTGCTTATGACAGCGACTTTAATGTCCCACTTGGGAACTCAACCTGAGCCCATTTCTAGGTTTACTGCTGACCTTAAGCAGAAGGGATTTAAACTTCAGTTTCATTCTCTGAGACTCAGCAGCACATCTACTACTGAGCTGCTCAAACACTGTGTAGTCTTATTTTAGGTAAAGGTCTCATTCGTGATAGCCATCCTGACTATCTGCTGATAGAAATCTTTGACACCTGTCTTTGTTTTTGATTATTGCATCTTGAATGAACCTTTTCTCCAAACTCTACCTACTTGAAAGGAAGCCTCTTTTCTTGGGACCTCTTTGTCAAAGCCTGTTTACTCAAACTATTAAAGGTTCCTTCTACCTTCACCTTTTACTTTCTACTTGACAAGCTTGACTTCTTTCAGCCACTACCGCTGAACCTTCTCCTTGCCTCCCCCTCTATTCATACCATTCATTTGGCAGGTTCAGTTTTACAGCTTACTTTATTGGTGTTACTTTGTTAAAGTTACTTAGAAATCTTCCCATGGGATTCGCTGACATCTGCTCTCCTAGTGTTCTAAGAGTAAGCCAAGTCAAAAACTAACAGCACTTTGCACAGAGTGCATTTATAGGCAAATGCACACACACACACACACATACACAATACCAGTGTGTGTGTATGATGGGAAAGAATTAGGGAGCAGAGGGAGAGTCAAAATTGATTATCAACTCAGAAGGCCAATTGTCAGATATTGATTCTCATAGATCATTCCTTAATAGCTCAAGTCTGAAACTCTCTATGGTAGAGTTCTTCAAATATTCAAAGATGGACTCAACTACTAATACATATTCTAGGTGAGGTAGTGAATTCTTCCTGAGAAAAGCCTCAACGTTTCAAAAATTCCTACATATAGAAAACAGTTATTGTTGGTTTGTTGTTTCCCCTGGAAGACCAAATGTTTGCTCTTTCCCCAAGATTCTTTGACAAATCCTTACATGAGAAATAGCCAGCAGCCAAGATAGCTATGAAGAATATTTTCATCTTTTCCTTAGGAAACAATGTGATTTATCCACTTGAGTTTCTTTAGTCAAGAGTTTACTAGCAACTCTCGAAAGACTTAGTCCTCTTACTGAACTGAATGGTACGGCCCCATTGTGATCATGAATCTCAGACCCATTATGAAGTCATTTTGTAAATGATCTATTTATGTCTGATATCAAGGGTGAAGTAACCCATTTTATGTTGCTACAACAGAATACCTGAGGCTGGATAATTTATAAAGAAAAGAGATCTATTCATTTCACAGTTCCTCAGGCTGGGAAGTTCAAAGGGCATGTGTTAGGCATGCTCTGCTCCTTAATGAGGACATCAGGCTGCTTCCACTTATGGAAAGCTGGACATAAACAAAAAGATCACATGGGGAAGAAGAAAGCCACAGAAAGATAGCAATAAAGAGAAACTGAAGAACTTTTTAACAACAGCTGAGGGAACTACTCCATTCCTGGGAGAGTGAGAACTCACCCTTGAGAGAAGGCATTAATCTATTTATGAGGCACACAAACACCTCTTGCTAGCCCCCATCTCCCAACACTAATCCAAAGGAAGTTAAATTTCAATGTGCATTTTGTGGAGTACAAACCAAACGCAAACCACAGCACCAGATCATCAGAGACCAAGAAGTCTTTGGGGGAAAATATTTCATTCTTAGCAAGTTGTAGAGCCACAGTACGATAGCATGGTTTAACATTGTTTTGTTTGATTGCCTGATGATTATTTCGTTCTATACAAGTGCATTCTGCTTTTTAACTAGCAAGAGGAAGCAAATGTCAAAAATATTAATATACAGTGAGTAATTCTGGGGAGTTTTTTCAAAACTTGTATATCTGCCTTCTGTCTCTCTGCCTTTGACTACAAATTTCCTGCTCAATATGTCTTATATATGTACACACACACACAGTCCTCCCTTAGTATTGGTGGGGGACTGGTTCCAATTCCTATGAATATCAAAATCTTTTGCATGCTCAAGTCCTTTATATAAAATGACTTAGTATTTGCATATAACTTATGAAAATCTTTCTGTATACTATAAATCATCTCTAGATTACAATTGGCCCCTGAACAATGTGGGTTTTAATACACATTGTGGATTGTTTTCAATAAATACAGTTGGTCCTCTGTAACCACTGGCTCCACATCTGCAACTAAACCCAAGTTGAAAATACAGAAAAGGAGGTTTGATGTTGTATACATAGGTTCTGCAAGGCTGATTTTGGGACTTGATTATGTGCAGATTTTGGTATATGTGGGAGTCCTGGAACCAATCCCCTGTGTATACTTATAATGCCTTTTAGATATTTTTATAATTTGTATTATTATGATTATAATGTTGTTAATTTTTATTTTTTAAATATTTTTGATCCAATGTTAATTGAATATACAGATGTGGAACTGTAAAGGCAGAGGAATGTCTGTATATGTATGTATATATATTTAAGTTGAGGCTGGGCACATGGCACACTCCTGTATTCCAAGCATTTTGGGAGGCCCAGGTTGGAGGATTTCTTGAGAGCCTATCAAGACCTTGTCTTTATAAAAAATAAATGCCATTCAACTCTCTACTTCTATGGGTTTGACTATTTTCAATTCTAAATATAAATGAAATAATGAAGTATTTTGTTTTCCCTGTGTGAGGCTTATTTCATTTAGCATAATGTATCCTATAGGTCCATCCATGTAATCGCAAATGACAATACTTCTTGTTTTACAAGGCTGAATTATATCCCATCATGCATGTATTATATAGCACATTCTGTTTATCCCATCCATCCATTGATGTCCAACAAAACAGAATAGAGAGCCAAGGAATAAACTCACACATATAACAATCAATTGATCCTTGATAAGGGTGACAAGAATATACAACGAGAAAAAGATAGTGTCTTTAGTGAACAGTGTTAGGGAAACTAGATATCCCTATGCAAAGAATGAAATTGGACCCTTATCTCATACCATACACAAAAATCAATTCAAAATGGATTGAACACATATAATATATGAGACAATAAGACTTAGAAGAAAGCATTGGGAAGACCCTTCTAGACATTAGACTGGGCAATGATTGATTGGATATGCCACCAAAGCACTGGCAACACAAACAAAATATTTCGGGTGGGATTCATTCAGATTAAAAGGTTTCTGTACGAGAAAGAAACAAACAACAAAATGAAAAGGCAAACTATAGGCTTGGAGAAAATATTTGTATACCATATATCTGATAAGAAGCTAATACATAAAATGCAGAAAAAACTCCTATAACTCAATAGAAAAACCCAAATAACCTCATTAAAAAAATGGACAGAAGGGTCTAAATAAACATATTTCCAAAGAAGGCATACAACAAGCCAACAGACATATGAAAATGTACTTAACATCACTAATTATCAGAGAAATGAAAACCCAAATCACAATGAGATATCTTACATCTATTAGGATATTATTATTATTATTATAATAAAAAGAGATAAAAAGTATTGGCAACAATGTGGAAAAATAGGAATCTTTATGTACTGTCGGTGGGAATGCAAGTTGGTGTAGCTGCTATGGAGAACAATATAGAAGTTCCTAAAAAGAAAAAAAATTAAAGATAAAATTACCATTTGATCCAGCAATCCCACTTCTGGGTATATATCCAAAGGAATTGAAATCTGGATCTCAGAGGTATACATATCTACTCCCATGTTCATTGTAGCATTAATTACAATAGCCAAGGAGACCTTGTCAAAGTCTGATAACAATTTCATGCCTGTGGTGAAATCAAGCAAATAGTTACCCTCTCAATCATTCTGGCAACAAACTAATGTTTATTCCTTTAAATCCACTTAGGAACCCATAATTGAAGGAAGGGGAATTATTTTATCAGGCTAGCAAATGCCAACTTGGGTTCAATGATGTTCTGTGGTGATTTTAGAGTATGTCTTCTAGAATTGCCTTTAATGTTGATTCAATATGAAATTACCCTTAAGTGTATTTAGACTCTATGTTAAGACATGGAGGCTTAAGATGATTAAGATGCAGTCTCACCCTTCAAGAGGTCTGTACTCCAGTGGTGGGGTTTCGCTTAGCAGCAGACAATTACATTTCACTGAGACAAATAACATAAAAATATAGAAACATCGTGGTAGCCAAATGGAGACAGTTAATATTGTTGAAGGAGTATAAGCTGATATGCCATCATAGAAGTTCTATATGAAGGGAGGTCTTTAGCTGTATTGACAAGTAAGGCTCCTGTCTTCCAATGACTCTTTTATCTTGCAATTGTCTATAATATTTAGCAGCTGTAATTTGGTATTTATCCTGTGTATTTCCATATTATTTATCTGTGTTTGTAAATGTCCTCTAGACTATGCCTGTCTCCCAATCCTGAATACAAGCTCCATAAAGTTGAGAACCATTTCTTGTATTTCTTTGAAATCTCAGTGTCCACAGGAAATTTTCAAGTAGGAAGTAACACAATGAAGATGCTGCTTAAACTAAATTATTGTTTATTCAAAAAGTGTTTGTTGGCTGGTTGTTAAATGTAGGACACTATACTTGTGTCATATTTTCCCAACATCATGTCTTTGGAACTACAAAGAGAACCGAGTGAGCGCAGGAATGATGCCTATTTTGCTCATTGTTGTATCCCCAGAGCTCAGCACAGCATTACGCATGATTTTTGGTCTCCAAAAATAAGAGTATAAGGCAAATTTCAGATCAGGTATTAGAGATTAAAAGGAAAAAAAATAATGGAATGGCATAAAATGACCCATTAGAACATGTGCAACTTTAACTTGATTATCTTCCTAGACATTTCAGATCAATCCATTCAAAAGTAGGAACAGTCAGAGAGGCCTAATACAGGACAGTTTTCAATGCCATGCTTTAAGTCATGCCAGAAGCTTCCAGCAAAATACATTTTTTATTTATCAGAAGTCAAGCCTACAATCTTCTTTGTATAAAGACTTTTCTTTATTTTTATAAGTTTCAGTACAGAATCGACATGAACTAATCAAACCATACGATTTATTTTCTTGGTCTGGGACAAAAAGAAGCTCGACAATGGCCTATTAGCCATTAATTGTGACTAAAATCAATCCCAAACACTGAATTTTCATGCCAACATTTCACAAAGAATTTCCTTTAGGTCAGTTTTACTTTAAAAGCAATTTAAACAAATTGTTTTTCTGGGAAATATTTGCCTCTTCTGCTCAGAATGCTCTGTAAATTATTTCAAAACTATTCAACCTTTCCAAGTGTGAACAGTCAAATTTATTAATACTTGTTTCATGGAGAGAAAATAAAGACAAATGGCAAACACTAAGCTTGTAAATATTTTCTTAGCTTTGCACTTCACCAGTGTGACTCAGAAAACTTGGTCCTGTTTGTCAACAGTTTAACAGGAATGACTGCAGTCCAAGAATATCTTAGTGACTGATGTAATGTATTCAAGAAAAATCACTTTTAAAATTCATCATATTCAATTAATCATTGATTTTAATAATTATTATTTGCAAAGGAATAGAAATAATTTAGAAGTTTCCTTTTATTCTAGATTATTATTCTTGTATTTTATGGCAAAGGGTAAGGGAATGTGAGTGAACTGCCAGGTATATTGCTTGTTCTCCTTCATAAATAATGCATGATGGAAGTAATTAAAATGAAAGATACCTATTTCTTCAGATCTGATTGTCATTTTTTTCTGTTTCTTGATGTGGTACTAATGTGTCTTTTAAGATGATCACTTTGAAACTATTAGATTATTTTAGCCTATATAATAAATACTTCAAATCTGACATTGGAGATTTCAGCACAATAAAATTTTCTTTAAGCAAAACACTTAAACTATTTGCCAGTTTTTAACTTACAGACCAAAAAAATCTGGGTTTTTCCTAGCTGTGTGAGCCGTTCAGGAATGTGTTGTGCAAACTGAGAGGAAATTAACTTTTCTGCTGCTGAAAGTGTTCAATGTAGCCTAGCAAACATCTTTGTGGGCTCCTTAGAAAATGTAAGTGATGGACCTGATGATGAAATATTTTGATTTTCTGGCTCATGTTAACAACCAGCTTATGCTATGAGAAAATTAACATAATTTGTTTAAAGATCCTGCATATCAGGGATATACTATTCCTGAGACTGAACATATGACACATTAAGTTCCAAAAAACATCTGTCAAATGAAGTTTATTTATACAAACTAAATATAGAAAATAAGACATTTGTGTGTTTAACTTTGAAGCAAAAATGTTAGTTTTTGGAATAGATTTTGCCTACAGGTTCATAATCTTTGGTATATAATCATTCTTTTTCTAATGGCAGCTTCTTATAAAAATACTTTTATACCTTTAAATAATGTATATTAACTGTTCTTAGCTATCATTGGTTCCAGGGATTTGGCTTTTCAACTAAATCTATCAGATCCTAAATACAAAAATCTGGTCCTTATCTATCTCCTGCAAGTTAGAAAAAGGAGGCCGGGCAAGGGGCTCAAGTCTGTAATACTAGCATTCTGGGAGGCTGAGGCAGGTGGATTGCCTGAGCTCATACGTTTGAAACCAGCCTAAGCAAGAGTAACCTCCTGTCTCTAAAAATAGCCAGGCATTGTGGTGGACACCTATAGTCCCAGCTACTCGGGAGGCTGAGGCAAGAGAATCACTTGAGTCAAAGATTTTGAGGTTGCTGTGAGCTATGACTCCATGGTACTCTATCGAAGGTGACAAAGTGAGACTCTGTCTCAAAAAAAAAAAAAAAAAGGAGGTAATGTCCTTAATTAGCCTCTCATCTTGACTGTTAATGGCGTATACAAAGGCTACTGTCTCCTAAACTTTGATTTTATATCCTGAAACATTACTGTATTTTTTGATGACTTCCAGGAGTCTTGTGGTTGAGTCTTTGGGGTTCTCTTAGTATAAGATCATGTAATCAGTAGCTACGTATTTTTTGAATTTGGCTACTGAATGCATATACATATGCCATCCAAATATATATATACATAGAGTCATGTCTTTAGGTGACACAAGTGAAACTGAACTAGATGGTAATACTCAATGTGAATATAATTAATAGTTCATAGGTCCTTCTAACACTTCCCCATCATCCTTTCCCTTGCTTGAATTCATCTTACTAAAATACAGCGATTGAAATTCCAGAATAATATTTTAAAATTATACATTTCCTCCATTTTATCAAAAAGAAACTCAAAGCATCTTACGGTGCTGATGGATCACTTACACCTCAGTCAAACATCTTTTCATTATTGACAACACTAGGATTTGCCCCTAGAAATCAGATATTGAAAATACTTTGAACTGTACCATACATGGCCCAGACTTCAGGCAAAAGATGTGAATATTCGTTCTTGGCATGAAATTCCCTTCCTGTTCTTTTCCTCTCCTTTCCAGTCTTTAAAGTCATTAGAATGTCAGGTAAGTTTGTTTTCTCCTGCCATTTCAAAGAGTAACAGCCAATTTCCTTTCAGGTGGGGCTTTTTTTCCTACTTGGTTTTGTTTTGTTTTAACTGGGTATTTTGCTGAAAGTGCTTTTATACTGGTGCAAATCTAGACAAAGAAAACGTTTATGCAAAATAAACAAAATAGAATGTACTGAGCCAGGATTTCTTTGCAGGACATGTTCCTTAGGCTATTTCTGAGAGGTTATTTATGGATAGCTGTTTATCCCCTGGAGCCTGACTTCATCTCTTGGTGAAGTGAAATGACTCTGTGTTTAGTACATTGGTCTGCCACCCCTGGGAATGGCTGGATGTCAAATATTTACCCCTGTGGGACTGAACAGAAATCAGAGATGCACAGAGAAAAGGGAAGTCAAATGCAGAGTCCTCGGGAATTAGCAAAATTTCAAAGAAAATGGATTGTAAAAGGAAAAAAAATGTGAAATAAAGTGAAAACTCTCTAAGATATAAAGTTACTTCAAGCAGAAGAGTATTTTCATCTTATTACTTTCTTAGTGACCACACCCATTCCATTCCCTTACCTGGCTCAGCACCAGGCCCAGAGGGAGAGGTTTTAAATTTTTATTTTTTTAAATTGAAAACGGATGCTGCACCTTGTTTTTTAAGCCTGTATTTTTCATCAGGAAAAAAAAAAAGGAACACCTAAGCAAGTATTAGTTTGGTACCTATGCACCCTCATAAACCCTAGGAATCAAAACTTGGCATTCAGCTTTATTGATAGTCACACTGGAAAAATCAAGAAAGTCCCAAATAAGTTTACTATCTTCCCAAGACGTTTCATTTCAAATTGTGTGCCTGCCTCCCTCGTCAATCTCCCACGCTGAGTTTTCCTTTGGTGTTATACTTCCTGTATTGTCAGAGACAAAGCTACATTTAAAAGGTTAAATCAAATAAACCCAGCTACAAAAGGGCTTATAAAATAATCGGAGTCATGAACAGGGAGAAAAGAGGACAACCACTGAAACCGTAAAGGGAATACTTTGTGGATGGCCGTGCTTTAAAGAAAGTTCCCATGAGCTATGTAATATTAGATGCTTTTAAAATCCAGAGGACAAAGTACAGGCGTGTTTGTGCATTTCTCTTTACTTTGCAAGGTTTTTTTTTTTTTTGGTTTTGGTCGGGATTGAATACCCTCTGCTGCTTGCACATGTGGAATTAAGGAGTCTGCTTTAGTGGTGTTTTCCACTTTTAAATTTGTGCTCTTTTAAAAGGTTAAAAAAAAAATACTATCTCCCTCTAAACTCCAAAGTGACACCAAATTCGGACTCGATCTACTGGGTCTCAGAATCAGAGACCATTTGAAATATTGTCCAAGCAACTTAGTAGTATCTTGGGAAGCCGTTAATCACAGACTGCCCTGCCTTCTGTGAAACTGACAGCATTTGGAAGGCGGCTGGGCACACTAAATTTAAAAGTGAGTGTTTGGCAGCTTTGCTCCTCCTCAAGTTTGGCAAAGAGAGTACAATTAACAAAGGGGCATACTTTTAATTGTTTTTAAAAATACAAGTCCCTGCAGACTGGAGGGCTGTGGACGGAGAGGCCCCTGTGCTGTTTGCCCCTGTGCACCAGGGGCGATGCAGTTTATACAAGCAGGCTTTGTTTTAATTAGAGCAACAAGCAATCCCCCCACCTTCCGCGCTTCCAGTTTACAGTTTTTTGTAACCCCTTCAGCTAAAATTTGTTAGTAAAAAAAATTCCACGGAAACCAAAAGAAAAGGGCCAGAAGAGACTGTGCTTTTAAAGAGCTTTTCCAGACTGACCCAGCAGAGCTGTCTGCAGGGAGTAAGCCGCTGAGCTATTATTGCTCGAATAAGTTTCAGCTCCAGGAATGTTAACAAGATAGTTCAGTTAAAAATAACATTAAATTCTTCTCCTTATCCTGTACCCCAAAGGGATGCGAACAACAACAACACACCTACGTTAAAATAACATTAAGGATTTGTTTAAAGCGACAAAAGCCAAGAAATTCAAAGTTAAGAGGGGTTAGAGCTCTGTTCCCACAACAGCGGGTCTTTGAGGGTGAGTAAAATTCAGAGTCAGTGGGCTGAGGTAAGGACAGAGTGCCAGCTTTAACCCAGCAGCACAGAGCCTTTGTGCCTTCTGAGGCAGGCTGTGCTGGGTATCGAAGCGGTAGATAGGAAGGAATAGTGTTTAAAAACAAAGTGGGATGAGAAGCACATGGGAGAAATCCTGGTGTCAGACAAATGCTGATGTAGATTTAGCAAAAGAAAGGGTTTGATTCTCATGCACTTAGCAGAACTTTTGTCAACTGATTAATTATGCTTGGTGTTTTCTGTATTCTATCACATCCCTTTTCATTTTCAATATTGCACACACCCACCAATTCAGTTCTTCCTTATTAATTATGCTTAATGTTTTCTGTATTCCATCCTATCCCTTTTCATTTTCAACATTGCACACCCCCACAAATTCGGTTCTTCCTTTCCGTTAAAATCATGTTGACTCCTCCTTCTTTTTTCCTTTAATAAAGAGATGCTTAAATGTGATGATAAATTTTATAAAGTATTTGAAATTCATGGCTTAATGGACCCCTGTATCGTAACAGCAGTGAAGTTGCCATTAGAGACTTTGCATCACCAGTGGCTGAGTATAGATAGATATTAGATAGTGTTCACTCATTTCCTAAATGAAGGAAGCTGGTTCTGGACAGATGTCCCAGTTTTCTCCAATATATACAACTATTTGAGTTCAGTATTTCTCAAATTGGATTTTATACTAAAATATTTTTAAGTTAAGACTTGCAGAATGTCTGTAATGTCCAACTATTTGGATTCCATTATACTTGTCTCTATCTTACAAATCAAATATGAAATTGAAAGATGTTTTGAAAAGAAATACTATGTGCCCGTGTGATAACCAAACTTCATTTGTTCACTTTGAAAACTAGTATAATTTTTAGAACATCACCTGAGTAGTTTTTCACAATCTTATCTTTCACATGCAAACATGAGGACACTGGCCAACAATAGCAGAACTTTCACATCAGGCGGCTTTTTTGTATGCTATCGTGATGGATTTCATGAAGCCATCTCCAGTGTTTTACCGTCTAGTCTCTTCGCAGCACATTTTAAATGGTGGCCAAGTGGCTAAGATTAAAAATCCGGTGTCTTACCAGAAGAGAAAAATCACCAGGCCCATACAAGAGCCAGACCTCCAGCACCTGGCTTAATGGGAGCCATTACTTTAAAAAGTAACCAATTTGACTGATAGAAAAACACTGTCATCTGACTTCTTTTTTTGCAGTTTTTGGCCTGGGCTGGGTTTGAACCCACCACCTCCCATATACGGGGCCAGCGCCCTACTCCTTTGAGCCACAGGCTCCACCCCCATCTGACTTTTTGAAGAGAAAGGGTCTTATCCTGAAGTGCTGAAAGTTAGTAATGGGAATATTAAATGTGGGGTTTACGAGAAGGAGTCAGTGGGCTTCAACTTCGGACATTGCTACTTAATTTGCTGCATGACCTACATTAAAACTTGATACTTCTTGCTCCTTTTGTTAAGCCTCATGTTTTCATTTGTAAACTGGGAGTGAAGAGATCAACCTCATAAGGTAAGATTATATAACATCTATAACATCGTAGAAAATATTGTTTTCCAGGGTGACTAACACAACACTCAGTAATTGTGGCTGTGATTATTATTGTTATTATTATTATCATTTTGTTTTGCATAGTTTCCCATATTTTTCCTTACTCTAGTTTTAAGCAATACTCGAGTTTTTGTATTGCCTAAGAAATTTTGGAAGATTGGAAGGCAGAAGCATCTTGAAGATACTGGTCATTCCTATGATTTGTGAAGTCTAAGCCCTTTTTTTTTTTTTTTTATTAAATCATAGCTGCGTACATTAGTGCAATCAAGGGGTTCAAACACCTATGGTGCATCTTAGAAGGGTACAGGCAAAACTTACTAAATGC
>CAUYRH010068565.1:0-64971 GCA_963574655.1 Perodicticus potto
GTGAATGAAACCCCTCAAGCACACACTTAGTTAACCCAAAATGGATTTATGACTTTGTTTTTCTACAGAGCAGAAATCTTTAGGCCCCAAGACATTATGTATAGACAAACATATGTCATCCTCTGATCCGTATCACCAGGGGTGAGATTGTCGGCCCCTACGCACCTGGGCTTAACGGAAGCATACTTTACTATTTTTATGGACTTTTACCTCTGAACAAACAGCCTCTGTGTGTACACTTCATGGGGAGCCCAGGTTTCTTGCTTCTGTATTAGCAAAAGCCATTTTAACTCATTAAAGGCTTGCCTTTGTGTGGCTTATGTAGGGTGGTCTTCTAACCCTACACAGGGAAGTTCAGAGAATCAGATGAATTCTGGTACCTCTGCCCAGAAAGTTTATGTCAAGTATTACAAGCTACTTTTAAGATTAAATCAATGAATAATTTAAACATCGCACAAATTCTGTACTTAACATGTTGATAATATGCCAATGGATACCTAGCTGGCAGCTTTGGTAGTGCAGCCTCTTTCTGGTAGCATGTCTTCTTTGACTAGTCATGAAAAATCACTTTTCAAATTAGAACTGAATAAAAACTTTCCTGCTCTGAACACTAAGCTCCATTCCCTGCGCGATTAGTGGTTTCATTTCTTTCTCAGCAGTTGGGTAATGCTTATGGCTCCAGATGCAGTGAGAGTGATAAAGAAATTGATTAGTTTCACTCGAAAGGGCACATGTTCAAAGAGAATCCAAACGGAACACCGTGAATGAGGCTCCAAGATCTTTGCAGCCGAGAATTGTATGTACCCTTACTTGGTGTCTGACTCATGATGAGAATAGAGTCTGTAAACCAATGTTACCAATCTACTTGCTCCAGAAAATATTGGGACTTATTGGTCCTAATGTGCACATCTGTGAGTGCGTGTGTGTGTCCTTGCTGCTTCTCTCTTTGTAGTAAGTTATTTGTGACAGGTAAAAAGGTTCCTTTGGATCTGTTATCTTAGAGAAGATAAGGGATCCTTTGCCTCTGGTTCAACAGAACCAAAGTTGCCTCTGAATCATGGCTTGATTTAGAACACATCACACACACACACACACACACACACACAAACACACACACAGAGCATACACCCACACCCTGAAATAAAATCTCTTTTTATTTTAGTTTGAAAAAAAATTGCAATATTATAGCACGGTGAACATACACAGAAAGGCTTTTAATTTCATTTTATAAAAGACAAAAAAGGGTATGTTTTCTATATCTAATGCTGTAAGAGTTTACATTTATTTAGTACTTTGTCTTCCCAAGGAACATCTTTTATCATAAATTTTTTATGTACCAGTCTCTTTTTTTATGCATATGTAATCTTTATAACAAATATTTTATGATAATTTTAAGGTGATTCAAAACTTACTTTTTAAGACAAAGTTACTAATATCCATAAAAAATGATGGGCTCAATTTTGTTGAAAGACAAGCAAGGATGCACAGCTGATTTGAACGTGGAACTTGGACTTAATGAGTTTTGCTTATGAGCCTATAAATGAGTGGAAGGGTATATGTTCCTAAAAAAACAGAATTCATGTACCCTCCATTCAGAAAGTGTGTTATATACAAATGGCCATTGTAAGGTGGAAGGTTAGAGGACCCCATAAATATATGACACTTGCACAATGATCATCCTAACCTTTTCCTCAAATTTTCTGTAATCCAGGAAAGTGTTCTCATTCCTTGGATTTTTCTTTCTTGTTTTTTTTTTTTTTGAGAATAAATTGTGTTATATGTACACCATGGAATATTATGCAGACTTAAAGAAAGATGGAGACTTTACCTCTTTCGTTGTTTACATAGACGGAGCTGGAACATATTCTTTTTAGCAAAAGTATCTCAAGAATGGAAGAAAAAGTATCCAATGTACTCAGCCCTACTATGAAGCTAATTTAAAGGTTTCATATGAATGCTGTAACCCAACTATAGTACAAGAATATGGGAAGGGAGTATTTGTATGTATACATACAAATCAGTATATGTATGTTTCTTGTTGGGGAGAGGGGTCTAAGGTTTGGTTTGCAGACTAGCAAACCAAATTGAATAGCATGGTGAAAACATCACCCACTGTGGTCAAGTGGGATTCATCCCAGGTATGAGGGGACGGTGTAGCATATACAGATCAATCGATGTGATATATCATATTAAGAAAAACAAAAAACATGATTATTTCAGTAGATCCAAAAAAGTATTTGATAGAATTTAAAATCTTTTTATGTTAAAAACTCTTCAGCAAAATAATTATAGAAGGTTTGTACCTCACACAATAAAGGCAATATTTGATAAAGCTACAGCTGACATTATGTTGAAAGGGGAAGACTAGCTTTTCCTGTAATATAGAAAATGTGACAAGGATGTCCACTTTCATCACTACTATTCAACATATCAGTTAGGCAATACAAATAAATAAGAGGCACCAAATTGGAAAGGAGAAAGTCCCATTGTCCTTCTTTGCTGATGACATGATCTTGTATATAGAAATGTCTAAAGCAGTGGTTCTCAACCTGTAGGTTGTGATCCCTTTGGGGTTTGAACAATCCTTTCACAAGGGTTGCTTAAATACACCCTGCATATCAGATATTTACATTATGATAACAGTAGCAAAATTACAGTTATGAAGTAGCAATGAAAATAATTTTATGCTTGGGGTACACCACAACATGAGGAACGCTATTAAAGGGTCGTGGCATTAGGAAGGTTGAGAACCACTGCTCTATAGAATCTGATAGGACTAAACTATTAGCACTAAGAAATGAATTCAGTATAATTGCAGGATACAAAGTCAACATACAAAAATCAGCTTCTATACACTGATAATGAATTACCTGAAAAAGAAATTGAGAAAACAGTTCCTTCTATCATAGCTTCAAAGACATAATAAACTTAAAAATAAACTTCTGGAAAGATCTTTATACTGGAAACTGTAAAACACTGATGAAACCAAAGGATGCAGATAAATGAAAAGATGCTTCATATTTCTGGATTAGAAGGATTAATATTGTTAAAATGGCTTTACTATCCAAGGTTATCTACATAAAGGAATTGCTATGAAAATGCTAATGACATTTGTTACAGAAAATGGAAAAAAATCCTAACATTCATATGAAACCTCGAAAGAACCTGGATAGGCAGAGCAGTCCTGAGCAAAAGGAACTAAGCTGGAGGTAATATACAACCTGATTTGACAGTGTACCACAAGGCGGTCGTAACTAAAAAAGGATGGTGTTGTATAAAAACAGACATGTGGACTAATGGAACTGAAGAGAGAGCGCAGGAATAAATTTACACAACTCATACAACTGATTTTTGACAAAAAACTATTAAAGTTCTGGAGTAAATAATATTAAACGTAGTTTCTTCCAAGAAGGAAGAACTTCTAAGAAAGAAGTTATTAAATATCACTGAGATGCATTAAAGAATAAATATTTTGAAATATATGCTGTTTAGAACATTGTAAAACTAATCAGTTCTTCTTAAACTGTCTTATAGGTTTAGTGTGATCCCAGTTAAAATACCAATAGTTTTTTTAATTATGATTCCTTTTTTCTTTTTGGTTGAACTGTATAGCTTAAAAGATATGCATGCATCCATTGAATATAATGCTTGCAGAAGAGGAGCTTAAAAGATGAGCTACATTGGGGTATTTTTTTTTTTTTTACATTATTGCTACATCAATTTAAACGTCAATATGAAACAAAGACAATTACACTTCCTGATGTACACATAAAATCTACACAATAAAATTTAATGTGAAGATAAATATTTACCTAATCTAAGTATTTTAAACATGTAGTATTGTATGTGGAAGGAAAAGAGACAGAACATTTTGTCATCTTTTTATATTGCTGAATGTCAAGGTCATGACCAGTGTTGAGAAGATAAAAAAGCAGGTGATGTGTGGTGGGAGCTGGTTTTGATCCGTGGCTTATGAGTTTGCCTCTCAGCATATTGCATTTTCTTAAAGGCTATTTCTGAGCTCTCTGAGATTTGCAGTGTTTATTTTTTCTCTCTACTGGCAGCTTTAATACCTGGAATTTAGCTATTGCATACCTTATACTTCAAAGCTTGGATAGTATCAACAGTAAGGCTAGGGAAGGAACCAGTCAGTGTATATATAGGGCTTTGCTTTGTAAAAATTTTGGATTTATAGCACCAGTGCTGCATTATAGAAAGGGATAAGGCTTGGAAATAAAGTAGTATTTGGAATAGAGATCTGGCTTTTGCTTACATTAAAAAATAAACAAAACCCAGTAAGTGGTAGGTAGCATGTGATACCTTACTTTCCCATTTACTTCAGAAACTTGTTTAACCCATACTGTTTATCATGTATGCTCTAAAGGTGAAACATATCCATGTTTTCTACCCTCTAGATCAGCGGTTCTCAACGTGGGGGTCTTGACCCACAGGAACTGTGTTAAAGGGTTGCGGCATCAGGAACGTTGAGAACCACTGCTCTAGATGTTTCTGGGAGCCATCTTTGGTGCAGTAGTTAGTGTGTTTGTAAAGTTCTTCAGGAACCAATAGGAGGTGGTGGTAAACCTATTGAGGCACATGAGGCTTTAGTGATGCACAAAAATGAATGTGTTAAAAACTTTAAGTCAAAAGATCACAAAATTGTAGCATTTCTTTTTCATTTACATTTTTTTTAGCACCACAATTGTACTATGTGGTATGGTTAAGGAATATTACTTTGAACCTATTTTTTAAAACCCATACTTTTGTTACAATGAATTGTATCAACCATATGGCTGAGACGAGCCATGTAGATACCAAGTATAAATGTTTAGGAAATGAGCATGACTTTATTTTTAAATTTCAGGTAACTTTGAGGAGCAATGAGCAATTATGTCTTTCTTGAGCCCAAAGCAAACATTATAGGCTGTGCCTAATTCACCCTCTGTAAAGAAAGGTATAGAGAAATGCTGGTGTCTTGGTTCGTATCTCTGACTTCCTTTGAGGAGGAGTGTGACAAATGCTTGCTCCTAGGAACTGTATTTGAGGCCAGTGCTGCTTGCTCCTAGGGACTACATTTGGGGCTGAGTATTCTCTCCCAGGTCCTGTGAGGGGAGAGAGTAGACAAGGGAACTAAAAAGCTTACATTATCTCAATGCATTAATATGTTTATGCTACACATTTTATATGTAAACATACAAATCAGTATATGTATGTTTCTCGTTGGGGAGAGGGGTCTAAGGTTGGATGAGAGAACTGGCCACATTTAGAGCACTAAATACTCCCTTCCCCCACAAAACTTCTAGGGGTTTAATAGTCTTAACCAAATCTGGAACAAGAAAAATATTGCTATCTCAAGGGAGTCTAGGTTTTAGATTTAGGTTGGGTTATTGACCCTTACAGAGAACATGAGACCTAGTTCTGCTCAATCTGATCTTGAAACCAAGTCCCATTTTGTTATCACTCCATGAGATTTATACGTGGTTTTAAGTTTTTCAGATTTGGTGCATTTTGAAGAAATGAGATATTCTCAATTTTTCCATAACTAATGTATATGTGACCCAGAGTCTGCTTATTATGATATGTCTAATCTGGTCTGTTGACATTATTCTGAAGGATGATTTGTGTGTTGTTAGTATTTTATTATAATTGGTAGTTCAAGTGCAGTAGCAGTAATTCAGTCTACTAAAGGAGTCAGGATTGAGCATAGTCCTTTTAAACTTTTGACTACTTTATACTTTTAGAATATGGTCTAGAATCCTTTTTTAAAATGATTATTATATATATTTACTGGTGTTAGTCAGTTGCTGACTACTTCTTCAGTCTCTTAATGTTGGAGTACTGGTCCTAATTGTTAGTGGTATTATTTCTACCTTTCCCAGAACTTACTGTATATTTTAGTTTATTTATCTCTGATTACCTAGATCAGATCCAATAACTTTGTACTTCTAAATATACATATGTATTATGAAGGTAACAAAATTTCCATATGATCACACCAAAAGTCAATGAAAAGTTAAATGTCTCCTCTATATACAGTGATCTTTTGTATTACAGTTATCTTTTGTATAGTGTGCATTCGCTTTTCTCTTTTAAGCATAGTTTCCTTGTACAAATTCAATTTGTTCCAATTGATTGTTACTGTTGTATTATGGTATAAATGATGAACGGTGGTGCATCTTAACCACTAGGAGATCTCTCAAGGCCTTTGTTTTTTTATATCTCCCCGTGTCTTAAAAACTTTTTGTCTGGTCACAGTGGAATATTTTAGATTTTCTTCTGCCTTACTTCATCAAACTAAATGCCTTCCAAGAGTTTGGTGTCTTTTATTAAAGAAACCCTAGGGTCTGGGGTTTCATGTGGGAGTTGATTTTTGGCAAAGAGCACCGCTGGTAATGTTGGCTCATTCTTAAAAGTAGAAGAGGTTTGGCTCGGCACCTGTGGCTCAAGCGAGTAGGGTGCCAGCCATGTACACCTGAGCTGGAGGGTTCGAATCCAGCCTAGGCCCACCAAACAACAATGACGGCTGCAACCAAAAAATGGCCGGGTGTTGTGGTGGGCGCCTGTGGTCCCAGCTACTTGGGAGGTGGAAGCAGGAGATTCGCTTGAGCCCAGGAATTGGAGGTTGCTGTGAGCTGTGATGCCACGGCACTCTATCCAGGGTGACAGCTTGAGGCTCTGTCTCAAAAAAAAAGTAGCAGAGGTATAAAGTATTTATTTTTAAACGTGTGAGTTTACTTTGATCTTTACATTTTAGCATTTGATGTTGTTATCCACTTTTTAAATTTTTAAAAATTTTTTTTATTTTTTTATTTTTTTGGACGTTTTGGCCAGTGCTAGGTTTGAACCCACCACTCGTGGTATATGGGGATGGCGCCCTATTCCCTGAGCCACAGTCGCAACCCCACTTTTTAAAAGTATGTGGGTTTTTTGATTCCCAAAGACTTTCATGTATATTTATTTAGGATATTATAAGTAATGACATTTTAGAATTCTGCAACATATACCTAATGTCATGTTGTAAACACTACTTTTAGGTATAAAAGAATATTATTTTGACATTGATCTAATAGGATAAATCTTTTAGGATAAAGATGATGTATGAATGAGATTTTCTTAAGAAGCCAAAAAAGTTGGAAAAATGCATTTTTGTTGAGGGTTTTGTAATTAACACAACTGGGTTCAGATATTTGAATATTATTTATGTATATTTAGAATAGTTAGTAACAGATTTCTTGAGCAGGCGAATGCTTGGTTAGTTCATCTGTGGGAATTAGGATTTTCTTATAGTGATTATAGGTACATTGTTGCAAGCTTAGGAGCAAGAAAAGTATCACTAAACAAAGTAGCATTATTCTTGCCATGTTTAGATATATTTAAGGTAGATATATTTAAGGTATTTAAAGTAGTCAAGTTTAATGATCTTCAGTTATTTTGATATTTAGATAATTTCACTAGTTTTTTTCCAAGGCAAACTTGCGTGAAGAAGTGCACATATAAATACTATTTTTTATTTGACAGTCATAGAATCATAGATCTCTAGAACCGAAAGGAACTATAGAATTACCTCATTTACCTTTTTTTTATAGACTAGGAAATAAATGTTCAGAGTTTAAAAGTGTGATTTGTTCAACTTTTAGTGTTTTCATGATTCAAAGTAATTGTTTCAAAGTAATTGTTTCAAAAGTAGTCATTATGTTATATTGTAAATATGTATTTTAATACATTTATTTCCCAAAAAACTTTTCTGGGTGCTAGACTTCTAATACTGAACCTCTAATTTGTTGAAAAATAATGTAGCATACTTTCTGTTATATATAACACTATCTTTTTGTGTTTGACATTTCTTTTTTCTTAAGAAAAAAGATTGTTCTTTATCTGTTGACAAGACCATTGTTGAGCTATAGCTCATGTTCATTTCATTAAAGTTAGCATTAGATATTACTTTTCCAAATACATTATCTAGAGCTTATGTAATCAAAATGCTTAGATTTTATGATATGCTATTGCCTGGGGAATGGCATTATATAATACTGTATTTTTTTTTTCCTTATTGTTTAAGAGTTCTTGAAGCCAGCATAGCAGAAAATAAAGCATGTTTGAAGAGGACCCCTACGGAAGTTTGGAGGGATTCTCGAAACCCTTATGATAGAAAAAGGCAGGACAAAGCTCCTGTTGGGCTAAAGAATGTTGGCAATACCTGCTGGTTTAGTGCTGTTATTCAGGTAAGGATCTTTATTCAGATCTTATTTTGTGGACATGATAGCAGTGGAAAATGGGTTGGATAGTGTTTCTTTTAAGTTTTACAGGCAAGTTTTTTATATGTCCTTCTGTCTAATAAACTCGTTTGGGGATTGCAATAATTCCCCCACCCTTTTCCCCTTGCCACTTCCTGTGTGGAGTTTTAATAGTAGAACAAAATATTTTTTTTATATATGTTTTCCTACAAATTTAGGGAATCTTGTAACCAAGATATAAAACCAGAACTGGCTTTGTGTAGGTCAGATCAGATTTATTTGTATATACTAGAAAATGTTATTCATAGAATCATGGATATTTACATAATAATTTTAATATGGAGAGGCATTTTATTTGAAGTTGGTATAGATTAACAAATAAAAAATTCTCTGCATGTATGAGAATGAAGTGAAGAATAAATATTGATAAATCCAGAATGGTGTATTTTCTTTTTCATTAAGAAAGCTCTTAATTAAATGTTTCTTGAGCTGCTTATTTTAAAATAAGAGATATGTATATAGGTAGATATCCATTCTTTTCTCAAGTTGGAATAATTTTCATTTAAATATATTTACCTTGGTTTTTTTCTTTTTAAATTTTCTTCTGTTATGACTATTGTTGTATTTCTTTACCATGCTTATGTTTGCTTTGTGTTGCTATATAGAAAATATCTCAGGCTGGGTAATTTATAAAGATAAGAGGTTTATATTTGGTTCACAGTTCTGTGGTCTGTATAAAAAGTGTGGTGGCAACATCTGCTTCTGGTAAGGGCCTCAGGAATATTTTACTCATGGTGAAAGGTGAAGGGGGAACAAGCATGTCACATGGCAAAAGACAGAAGGAGAGGCCACATTCTTCAGTAACCAGCTCTTGTCTAACTAATAAGCAAGAATTCAATCATTACTGCAGCAAAGGGCACCAGGCCGTTCCTGCGGGATCCCCTCATGACCTAGTCATCTCCTACTAGGCCCTACCTCCAACATTGGTCATGAAATTTTAGCATGAGATTTGGAAAGACAGATATCCAAACTACATTAATAATGTTATTCATCAGATTAAAAAACTTTCAATAAAACAATCTTTAAATAATAATATGCTAGTCAATTTTTATTGCTCTTTCAGAAAATAAATATTGTGTGTTTATATAGTTGAATTATAAGTTATTATTTAATATTCCTTAGGAGTACTCTTACATCATTGGACATGTGTGCTATTTTTTTATATTCACAATATCTTGGTGTTTTGTAACTTTCCAAACCTGTGGATATGACAGTTTAAATTTTAATATGATATTATGGCAACTAACTGGTTATTTACTTCAGTTCCTGCAAGTTTGTTAATTGTTTCCTATAGATGATTAATTTGTAATTTTAACTTTTCATCTACTTTACTATTACAGTTTCTCCTCCCCTCCCCCCTTTTTGCTTCATAGATTTTGGTTTCCTTTGATTTTTATGGACTCGTCTTGCTCTTTAATATGCTGTATTATTGCTTTTCCCAGGATATTGAAATGGTAAAAATATTTGGATTAACATAAACTTGTCATAATATCTTTATTCATAATCTCGATTATGCATTATTTATTCACTTGGATACCAGAACAATATCTAAAATTTTGTTTGATGTATTGGAGTCTATTAGATTTTATAATAGGCTATCTCACTTTACTTGCACTATTTATTATTAAAATTTATTTTAATAATACTAGTTTATTATTAAGTTTATTTTAATAATACTAGTTTGTTACTAGTTTTACTATTTTATCTAAGTTTAGTGACTGCTTAACTCCTCTAACATAGGCAAGTGTGTAGTACTTGCGATTCTTTTTTCTTGCTGAGAAATAGAAAACCTAGGATCAGTAATATCTAGGCTTAAAATATGGGGTTATAATGGCCCAACAAGGTATTAACTTTTGAGGATAAGGAAAAACATTAAACTTCAGACGTTAGCAAATTGCAAGTATGCCGACAAATTTGTCCAGAGATCACTTGAAGTTTTATTTTTTATTATAACTTTATAGTCTATTAAGCTGTTTTTAGCAGCTTTTTATTTTTATAGTTAGTAATTAGAATCTTTTTTTAATTTTCTGTCATTACTGCTTTAATTCTCTGCTTTAATACTGTTACTGATATGTAACAGTTTATATCATAAATGGAACTTTTCACTAATGAAAGAAAAGTTGGCAGAAAATCTGCTTTAGGGTTAGAGGTTTTTATTGTTTGCCAGAGGGCGTTGGAACTTGCCCAAACTGAAATATAAATGACTGTAAAGTTTAAATCACAGAGTTTAGCAGGGGTGGGATTTACTTAGTTAGCAGGACTAATGTGAAAAACTGAGAATTCCTTTCATTATGAATATATTTACAAATTTAAAAAGTTTCCTGGGAAGATAAACCTCTAACTTCAAAGAGGTAGCTTGAGTAGGCTATACCATGTATATAGCTTTGTGGTATACTCACACTTTTAGGCCTTGAGATCCATATTTTGAAAGAAAGGGTAACATAAAATGATGAAGGAAATATAAACAAAGGAAGACTGTACCGAGAATGTTAAGCTCATGGTAATATAAAGGAAGAACTTTTAATAATATGTTGTCTGTGTACAATTTTGTGCTTTGCAACAGAGGAAATATTGTTAAGTATCAAGGATAGTAGTTATGTCAAAACAGGAAATTTGACATTTTCTCAGAAAATATTCCTTCTTGTCCTGGTTGCATCAATTCTGTGTATAAGTAGTATAGTTATTAAAGATAAGTCTCTGGAACCAGTCATTTTTGTTTCTGCTGATAGAATGTTCCTTTGGATTATCTTAAATTATTGTTCTTTTTCAGTCTTTGTTCAATCTTTTGGAATTTAGAAGATTAGTTCTGAATTACAAGCCTCCATCAAATGCTCAAGATTTACCCCGAAACCAAAAGGTAAAATTATAAAATTTTTAAGCAGATTGTATGTGCTTTTTCCCCTTTTAATCTGTGATTGTTTGGGGTGCATTTATTTGCCTTATCAAAACAGGAACTGTCAGAAAGTGAATATCAAATTATTGATTTCAATTCCTATCCTTTATCAGTATATTGTAAATGTGAATTTTTCTTTACCTAAATGTCACAGCTATATGCCAATTTTTGTGTTACTTTAGTAATTTTCTTTTTGGACTGTCAAATTTCAGTAAACTCTATAGGCTACAATGTACAAGTTGAGGTTTTTTCCTCAACTCCTAAAAAATATGGAGAACTTAAAGTTTCTATTCAACTTATCATCTAGTGGAGCTCATTAAAAATTGAAAAATTTTTAAAGTTGAAAATTTCTATTCAACTTATCATCTAGTGGAGCTCATTGTTTTTGTGGTACAAATCCATACCTTCTATTTTGAAAGTTAATGTTGTCAAGCAATCTAAAGTGGCAGAGAACACAGAATCAGGGCCAAATTGCCAGCTTCTAGTTGTGGACTTAGAGCAAGTTCAGTTTCCTTTCCCGTGAAGTGTAAACAATAACAGTAATTATTTCATAGAGTTGCTGTATTAAATGAAGGGCTTAAAAGTGCTTGGTGTGCAGTAAGTGCCAGGTATTAACTGTTGTTAGTTACACGAGAGATTGTTTTTTAAAAAATAGGACTTAAAAAATCAAGACTTACTTGCATGCAGAAATTGATACCTAACAGAAACAAATTAAGTACGGAGACGTTATGGTTGAGTGTAGGGCTTTAGAACCTGTAGTCTAACGTGGACTGGTTGCAGAGACAAAGAAATTAAAGTTTTAGGTTTCAGTAAAGTGCTGAACCTTTTTTGACCTATTGTTAGTTGTAGTGATGAATTATTAAATTATGTTTCCCTTTTAGTATTTAATTTTTAAAACCACTTTTTCTGCAAACACTTGAACGTTTATAATGCATGATAGTGGGAGCATAACTTGATTTATAACCAGCTTTTCCGGTTATAATCTCTGGACTGGACAGTGTCAGGCTGATTAATAACCCGTTTTCAAAAGGGAACCCGGAGCATCTGACAACCTCTCATACCTCCAGAGAAACTAAGCAGCACCCCTTCAAGCACTATAATTTTTACATGGAACTTTTTGAACTATTGCTTCCTTTTATTTCAAGTTGTTAACATCAACAATTCTTCTTACTTCTCATGTCTTGGTTAAAGTATGTGTATAATTTGCATGCCATTATTAGAATTATTTCCAATTTTACACTACACATATATATATATGTGTGTGTATGTAAGTGTGTCTTGACATATACGTTCCTGGATTTTAGTGTTTTACAGAACTTTAACTTCTTGTTATTCTTCATAGTGTTGAATAAGACCAAGTTAGTTTTGTAATCTTATTTTAGAAATTTGTTACATTCATGTTTGTATACTGGAGCTAGTTGCAAAGTCAGAAGAATGTTCAATGAGTACAAGAGAAATGTGCACCATAATTCCAGTATTCAGCATTTGTTTATTGCAGTGGAAGAGATGGCATTTCTAGGGATCTTGTAGGGAATTAAAAGAAACTGTCGCTTCCATTCTAGACAAAAGAAAAAACACTTTATTTTGAAGAATACTGTGCAGTTTTACATAAGATTGTTCCAAAAATGAGTTGGTTATTTTTCAGCATGTTAGCAGTGCACACCACACCTTGATATCTTTGAAGCAATTGTGGGATTTAAAGGTAGCTATCAGCCACTGATGGAAGCTGCCTTCACTTGAGGTGATAAAACATACAGGTTTTAAAGACGTTATCTGGCTTTTATCACTCATTATTTAATAATAAATTTACGTTCAACTCCTGAGATGTTTATTGCTGCATTGAATTTGCCATAAAATAATGTGGTAAGAAACAGAATTTTGAGATAACTTTGATCAAATTATAAGAGATGCCATGTGCATGCAGTGCTAAGTAGGGCTTTTTGTTAGCAATTAAAACTTGCCACAAATACATGGCATTAGGTACGTATTGAATGAGAGAAATAAATGGATTCCTTGAAATCAATTTGTATTTTAGGTAGACTTGGTTATTGTTTCTACAAATGGAAACTAATTTTATATGCCTACGTTGTAATTTTAATGCCTAGGAGTATTTTGAGGGTTCTAGAAATTTAAAGATACATTCTCAATGTAATCATCCCTTCCTCCCTGATCCGGATATTCTTTTGGCTGAAAATATTACAAAATGATGGCAAAACGTATTTGAGAAGAAAAAGTTGTATATGTGTATACAAACGTGTATATGTCTATATAAATGTATATAGAATAGTGGAAATTGCCCAATAGCTAAAGTGTTATTAATTGTAAGATTATATTATTTAAAGTCTTGATGTAGGGAAAATATTTCCAAATAAATAACAGTTTTTCGACTTTTGAGAAATGAGAAATGAGAATCATAGGAGAAGGAAATAGGAGTACTTGAATACCATACTCTATTCCAGGAGCAAATTTCCAAAGGAATTAGTAATTTTACAAATAAAAGAGACATTTTGTTATTTCTTCTGTTAGTCATGGTAAAGTAACAGACACTCAATTTACAAGTCTCAGTACATTTTGAAGGATTCAAAACATTAACGTTTTCAGGCTACAGTGGAATTTAGAAATCTCCAGGTAGTTATAAACTGAATAATTCATCTCTAAGTATTTCAAAGGACAAATATATATATATATCAAAAGGGAAATTTGAAGATATTCTGAACTAAATGAAAATTAAACATGACATTAAAATGCAAAAGAGTCAGCTAAAACAGTGATTAGTGGAAAATATAGAATGGTCATAAAGTTAATGTGCCTTTTAAAATACTTACTGTATGGGTATGATCCAGAGACCTTATTAGAAAAGAAGGATGGCTTCGATATGATGACAGCAGTTTACATATCAAGAAATGAGGAGAAAAAAATAAAACACATAAATCCCAAAGCAGAAGAAAAGTTAAGGATAAAAGATAAGAGTAGAAATCCACGAATTAGTTATCAGAAAACAACAATGATGGCCACAACCGAAAAATAGCCAGGTGCTGTGATGGGCATCTATATTCCCAGCTACTTGGGAGGCAGAGGCAGGAGAATCGCTTGATCCCAGGAATTGGAGGTTGCTGTGAGCTGTGATGCCACGGCTCTCTACCCAGGGCGACAGCTTGAGGCTCTACCTCAAAAAAAAAAAAAAAAGGAAAAAAGAAAAAGAATAGAGAAAAGTAATGGAACCAAAAGCTGCTTCTGAAAACTAGTAAAATTGATCAACTTCTAGGTAGATTGAGTAAGAAAAAAAAAAGAGAGAAAGGAAAACATAAATAAAAAATATAAAGAGAGAAAAAGGGGGGCATTACTTACACATTAAAAGATAATAGTGGAATATTTCAAACAATGGGCGAGTGTCTTGTAGGTCACAAACTATCAAACCTCACTGATGGAGCAGTAGATAATCTGAGGTAGTTCTAGATTATGTGAAGTAATTGAGACGCACCCACCAAAAAATTCAGCAGCTAAATAGTTCTACTGGCAAATTATACTGAACATTTAAGGAACAAATAATACCAGTTTCCTACATATTTTCATGAGTCATAGAAAAGGAGGTAAAATTTCGGGTGGCACCTGTGACTCAAAGGAGTAGGGCTGTGTCCCCATATGCCAGAGGTGGTGGGTTCAAACCCAGTCCGGGCCAAAAACAGCAAAAAAAAAAAAAAAAAAAAAAAGAGGTAAAATTTCCAACTCATTTTGTGAGTTTAGCATTAGCCTGAAACCAAAAGAAGGAAAAAAATAGACAACTAATATTTATAAATAAAAGTAAAAGATAATTTCAAAAAACAGATCATGCCAAATCTTATAGGTAATAGAAAAAGAAGAAATACTTCAAAATCATTCTACTTAATCTGGATACACCTGATATTAAAATTGGAGAAAATATATTATTATAAAGGGGAAATTACAAACATATTTCAGTTATAAATGACGATGCAATATCCTCAACATGTTAACAAGTTGAATAAAAATTAATGCTGAAGTAGTGTACTTTAGTCAAAATTAATCCATTTTATGTGAGAATTTGTCACTATTTTCTTTTCTTTTTTTTTTTCTTTTCCTTTCTCTTACCCTTTCCCTCCTTCTCTATCTGGTCTCCCTTTCCCCCAACCCCACTGTGTCATTAATTGTCATTGATTGTCCTCATCAAAGTTGAATATATAGGATTCATACATATGAAGAAAAAATATGAAAAAAAAAGTTCACTGATGGTTCCATACTGAACCTCAGAGTCAAAGCATCCTATAATAAACATACTCTTATTTGACAATGTGAATGTTACTTTCTTTGCATTATTATTATTGCTTAATATTTTGGTGCAGCAATTGTCTGATTTCTTTTCTGAATATATTTATTTTCATTTGTTCCTTACGAGGTTTTTGTTTCTAACGTCCTTATCTTAAACATTGTTATTGTTACTAAATTTTAAGCTTTTTAATTTTGTGAAGGCAAAAAGTAAAAACCTAATAAACAGATGTATATGTAAAAAAAAAAAAAGACAAGAGAACCTCAAACCAATATTCTTCATGAATATAGAAGCAAAAAGCTGTAGCACATTTTTGGCAAATTGAATCCTGTAATAGATATAACAGGTAATATTTCATGGGGAAGAGGGGCTTATCCAGGAATGTAAAATTGGTTTAACATTCAAAAATCAGTAACTATGAGTCATCATCTTAACTGACTAAAGAAGAACAACCATTTGATTGTCTTAGGTAAAGAAAAGGATTTGACGAAAGCTAACACTCATTTGTGTTAAAATCTTCTAGAAAATAAAATGAAAAAAAAAATTGATAAAGTTCATTTACAGAAAAATCTTCAACTAATGTAATACTTAAAGGTGAAAGACTGAATATGTTTTTCCACAAACCAGGAGCAAGTAAGATTAACATTAAACTGGAGTCCTTAACCAATGTCAGAAGGCAACAACAACAAAAAAAACACAACAAAAAATCCCCCCAAAACCCAGCATGCTGATAGGAAAGGAAGAAAAAGTATGAGACTGATTATCTATGTAAAAAAATTAAGTACTCTACAACAACAACAAAAGAAGAAGGTTCTAGAACCAAGAAATTAGGTTAATAAGTTTATGTGATACAAAGTTAACTAACATGCACAAAATACTTATGTGCTAGCAATACATAATTGGAAATTTAAATTTAAAAATAATTCTATACCATAGGATAAAAAGTATGACATGCTTAGGGCGAAAGTGGACAAAACATATAAATGGAAGACTTGTATACAAAAAACTACAAAATGTCGCTGAGAGAAGTTAAAGAAATAAAGAGATATACTATGTTGATTGATCAGGAGATTCAACATTATTGACATGTCAGTTGCCCCCAATTGATCTGTGGATTCATTGTAATCTTAGTCATGATCCCAGTAGGCCATTTCATAGAAATTGACAAACCAATTCCAGAATGTATCTGGAAATTTAAATGATATAGAATAAAAACACAATTTCTGAAAAGAGAAGGAGTGTTGGAAGGATAAATTATCAGGCTATAATGATTAAGGTACTGTCTTACTGGCCAAAACAGAGTTGTATTGATCAATGGACAGAATAGTCCTACATGTAATGGAGTGATTTGATTTTAATCAAAGTTGCTGAGACAATTCAATTGGCAAAGGAAAATCTTTTCAACTGATAGTGTTTAATATAGCAAGATAATCCCCAACCCATACCTGACCTATGTAAAGTGAAATAATTCATAAATGACTGTAGATCTAAAAGGGAAAACTAGAACTATAAACATTTCTGACAGAAAAGTAAGAGAAAGTTTTAGTGTCTCTAGGTTAGGCAAAGATTTCTTAAGTAAGATAAAATCATGGATTATAAAAAAAGTTGATAAATTGGCAGTTGATAAAAACCACAGACTGGGAGGAAATGTTAGCAAAGACAGCATATATAGAAGTTGCATAATTTAGTAATTATAAGACAGATCAGCTATGATTGTACTGGGAAAAATACTTATAGATACTTTATTGAAAAAGTGCAGATGGCAAATAACTACTTGAAAATATGCTGACTTTAGGGAAATGTAGATTAAAACTGGAGATGCCATTATTTACCTATGAGAAATATACCTTTATACCTATAAAGTTAAACATAATAGCCCATATCCAAATGTTAATAGAATGTGGAACTGGAAATCTTATTACTTTATTAGTGGGAATATTAAGTGGCATGATGCCTTTGGAAAACAATTTAGTCGTTGCTCAGAATCATTAGCCATACAAACTAGCCACTCCCCTTCCGGCATTTACTCAGGAAAAACACACAGAGTCATGTACACTGATATCGGCAGCTGCAAGAGCAAGTTAATGAGTCAACAAGTTATTCTATATTGGTACAATGGAGTACCACACAGCATTAAGATGAGATTAACTAAATTATTGTTAGTGATATACATGAAGTTCAAAATAAGTATATTGATTGCAACAAGGTACATGATTCTGTTGATGTAACTGACTGGTAATGATTAGAGAAGAGAATGAAGGAAGAAGACTCTTTTTAGGGGGGTGGATAATTTTATCTTGATTATGGTGATGTTTTCATGGTTCACACCTGTGTAGAGCTCATAAAATTGTATGTTTTGTAATGTATAATATAATGTAAATTATTTTATCTCAAATCTGTTTAAAGACAAAAAAGTACTTAGACCAGTTTATGTATGTGGTAGTATTTTTATAATTTAGCCAAATGAAGTAGCTGCCCCTTTTTATCATTTATAGTTTTGCCTTTTGAAATTCAGAAAGATTTTCTAGCCACAGGAATTGGATGAGACAAAAATTTTCATTCTGTGAAAGTATTTTACTTTTCAAATAACTTTCTCTGCAGAATTTCACTTAATTTTTGAAAAGTATTACCCCCTATCCTTGTGACTTGGCAAGGAATGTCTTAAAAAACTGCATTAACCTAAGTGCAGTGATAAATGAAGATGTCAGTCTCAGGAAATAAAGGATACTTCAGGAAATTATTTTGTAGATTAAAATTAATAGTATTTATACTTTAAAAATATAGGTATTTATATAGGGCAGTTGGTGAGGGAATAGAAAGTACTAGAGAAAAAGCATGAATTGTTTGCTCATTTAAAATTTTTGTATTTAATCTTCTGTTAGTTTCTCCTTGGCTCTGGTGGACTTAGACATTCACTCAACAAAGATCAGAACTCTCTTTGTATTTCTGGTCCTGTTAAAACAATCCTTCCCGGTTACAGATTTACAGCAGGTAACCCTCTGACCTTTTTACAAGGCCTCCAGCAGATAACCTGTTGATCTCTTGCACCATACCCAGAGTTACTGCGCTAAGACTGACATGCCCACCACCTCTGGAGCTAACGCACCACACTGAATTGCTTTAAAAGAGGCTTGGGGCTGATGCTGTTTTGGTAGCAGCCCATCATTTTAATAAGTCCCTGCTATTAACTGTCCCTGGTTTTTTCAGCACCTTTTGACTCTGCTCATCTAACACCTTCATCACTGATGATGGAATTTATTATACTTTAATAAAACTATATTTTTCACAGTTTAGCATTCTTTTGTAGTATATTATTTAATTGTTTTAATGGTATAGGTAGATTTTGAGTGAAACACAAGTATTTGGAATCAATTTTTTTGCCTGTTAAATGTATCCTGAAGTAACTATTTCTTTGTTGATTATATCATTCTATATAATGATATCCCTTTACTCCCACATACATATGTCTCCCTACTCTAGTTTTATAATGCTGAGAAAGTGAACTGTGTAAACTTGGAAAAAATGTTCCTGTGTTTAAATAGTATAATTTACGCTTTATCTGTTAAAATTGTTATTGCAAGAACTAAAATAAGAACTGTTTGTCTGATTTGTTGTCATAAGCTATGACACAAATGAGCTATGTTCACATAGCTATGAATTGCATTATTTTTTAAAGTTTCCTTAATTGTTTTAAAATAATTTGCGAACGATTGATAATAGGCTTTGTTTTGATTTTTGTCTAGAGGGTTTGCTTTAGTCATCCAGTAAGGGTTGAATGCCTGCTTTGTGTAACAAAAAGTTGCAGAAGGGATATAGAAATCTTACCATTAAGAATCTTGCAGTCTTATAGAGAAACAAAATAATAAGAAGATTTCCAAGGACCAGTAGGATGATATACTAATTTCATATTAGGATATGGTCTCATTAATTGTTAGATTAATATTATAATTTAATTACATTTAAAATTATAATTCTGTTAAATATAGTATTTAATAATTATTAAAATATTTATAAAATAAGTATAACATGATTTATGTACTTTTACAAATATAAACAAAAATCATTAATTTTTAAAAAATACTTAGAAAGGTTCTAACATTAGTCTAATGACAGTGCAACTGTTGATTCATTGCTCAGAGAAACTTATTATTTCAGTAGCTGTGGAATTTGAGGGCATCATTGATTTGAAGGGGTCTGTCTGGAAAGGCTTCATGGAGGAGGAGGGATTTTTTTCTTAAACTGTTGTATTGGGGTAAAGCACTTAGAACAGTGCCTGGTGTGCATCGAGCACTCATTGAATGTTGGCGATTATTGTTGCTCTTCTCAGCAGCAGCTGGCCTTCCTGAATGGGAAGCATTATAATAAGCAGACTTGAATGAGAAGGATATTCTTGGCTGGGTAATGACATGATTTGCTATGAATATGTGGCATTTATGCTGAAATTGTGAGCCTCATTCCTCTGCTGTTTTGTGCTCGACTTCTTTGAGTCTCTTGGCACCAACACTCTTCTTTCTTTAATTATGATGCGGAGTGCTGACCATCCCTAATTTTTGGCCACTGGTGAAATGATTATCTGTTTTTCTGCAGAGATTGTGTTAATCTTCACTTAAGGTTTTTGTTTTTGTTTTTCAACAGGAACATCGGAATTTGCCTTTTATGCGTGAGCTGAGGTATCTGTTTGCACTTCTTGTTGGTACCAAAAGGAAGTATGTTGATCCATCAAGAGCAGTTGAAATTCTTAAGGATGCTTTCAAGTCAAATGACTCACAGCAGGTAGCCTTGTCACACTTGTTCACTCACTATTTGTATTTTATTTAATCAAATCAATTTTAAAGTAGCTTTTTAAAGAATATGTGACAATTTAAGATGTGTTATTCAGCTTTGTTAAAAATAGCCTGAGTCCCTTTGGACTAGAGGAGACACTGTGTTCCAGTAATTCACCAGATTGACGAACACAGAGGGAAAGAGGAGAGGCACATGGTACATGTTCTCTAAACCTTTTAGAAACACGGAACTGTTCCTTTGGCCACATATATGCGAAACTACAAGAAAGGTGATATTGTGGACATCAAGGGAATGGGCACTGTTCAAAAAGGCATGCCACACAGGTGTTTCCATGTCCAAACTGGGAGAGTTTACAGTGTTACCTAGCATGCTGTTGGCATTGTTGTAAATAAATAAGCAAAGGGCAAGATTCTTGTTAAGTGGATTAATGTTCCTATTGAGCATATTAAGCACTCTAAGAGCTGAGATAGCTTCCTAAAACGCATCAAGGAAAATGATCAAAAAAAGGAAGCCAGAGAGAAAGGTACGACGGAAGTGCTAGCCTGCTCCACCCAGAGAAGCTCACTGTGTGAGAATCAGCAGAAAGGAGCCTGAGCTGCTGGAACTCACTCCCTGTGAATTCTTGGCATAATGGGTATAAAAAATAAAAGTCTCTGTAAAGAAATAAATAGCCTGAGCCATTTACAACATTGCTTACTTGGGAGACTTACTTTTAAAGTAGGAAAAATGTAAGTGATCTTTGAAGTGTTAAATGAAGTTTTATTTTTTGATTAAAATAAAGTGAAAACAATGGGTAAAATTAAGAATGTTCATAAATGTATAATTAAAAATCTTCACAAATGTGTGATAACCCAATGTCAGTGTATAGGTAGCATACATGTTTTTGATATTTCTGCTGGCAGGGAGTAGTCTTCTTTGATTACCTTAGAAACAGGTTTCGAATGATATTACCTTTGTTATTGCTGCTTTTGCTTTTAAGTCTTTATTAGATTGGAATGTTGAGAATTTTCCTCTAAAAATAGGAAATATCTATAAATAAGTAGGCATCACATATAATTTGAACAGTCAGAGGAGTTAAAGAAGGAAAACAAAGAGGAACGAAGGAAATAGAGAATAATAACAGATGTTGAAAAAGATGGTAGCAGAAAGTTAACGGGTGGAAGACAGAACATTATTTTAGAAGAGGTTCAAATAGCCACTGAGCTTGCAGTCTGTTTTTTATAGTACAGAGTTGGAGGTATCTCTGTGGCATGGAGGTATGGACAGCATGTTTGAGGAGGGTTCTGGAAGATTCCATCCCTGTCTTTCCCAGGCTTTTTTTTTGTTTTTTGTTCTTTTGTGTTTTAAATTAATCTTGCATGAGATAAGTGAACAAAAAGGATGCTTACATCACTTTTCTTTTTAAATTTTCTAACAAAGGTGCAGTCCTGTTACAGTTTACTTCTGTTTATCTTTGTCAGAGTAACACGAACACGAGTCAAAAGAAATAACTGTTTTCCAAAGAATCATCCTAAATTACCATTTTAGGATACTCTCTGTGGTTCTAAGTATGTTTTACATTTTTTTTTTCTGTAGCATTTCTTCTATCTTGTCCAGTGATTCTGTGTATACAAATAAATTTTTAAAAAGTTACTTCTGTTCCTTGACTTGTCTTTTCTTCAGGAATTTCTTTTTCTTTGTGATTTTCCTGGGTACTTTCTTTCTGTTAATGCTTTCCAGAGATGTATAGGTATCTATATGACTATGATTATCTTTTTGTCCTGGGTTTCCAAGACTCATGAGCTTGTTCAGTAGCTCTGGTCTGATTCACTTAGTAGAACCAGCAAGTTTGCCCAAGTCAAAGTGAAAGTAAGATACAGATACGGGAGAGGAGGGAATAAAGCAGCCTGGATTGTAATGCAGCAGAAAAAGAGTGCAATTTATTTAAAGTAAATAAATTTACTTTATTTACATTTTATTTAAAGTAAAGCTTAAATAGATAAGCATAGACTTTTCCAGAGAGATTGGAAAAAGGTTCCCTCTGCAAGTGAGAGGAGACGGCACAAAAGGCAGTTCACAAGTATCTTATCCTAACTCCACCTGTAATTACCAATACGAGTTTTTCATTGGTTCCCTGAGGTCCTTAAGTATTCTTACCTATTGCTTGTTGGTTCTAGGTCACATTCACAACGATAAGTGGTTGAAAAGCAAGAAAGCATTTTTTGGGCATGTTGCCGAAGGCGTAGGTATTTTACAGCATTTTTCCAGATTTCAATTAGGTCTTTTCTTAACATCAGACAATGACTTTAAAATGTCATCTACTGAGAGCTCAATCAATCCCATCTGTAGTTCTTTAGGTGCCTGAGTGATATCAACTAGTTGAGAGTTAAGTGCTAATTGGAGTTTGACGTGATGATTCTCAAAGTCAGTGGTCCTTGATTGTATTCTCCAACTGATATATCTGTAACAGTTGTGTGTCCTTCAAATGCTTTATGTATATGAGATCTATCATTCTGCTTATCAGTAGCCTTTCTAACTGGGGAAAATATTCATCTGAAATTTCCTTTTGAAGAACTGTTCTGAAAAAAAGAATGTGTTGAAATGCTTGGACTTTTTGCCACATATCATGTGTAGACTTAGTTTTACCTTGCAAAGAAATATTCTCAAGGTATTTTGATTTGGCATGATATCACACAGAAAGGCTGCATTCTTTTAGAAATCTTCTTTCAGTAATTCACATTAGTGATTCTCGTCTTCATAAAATTTAACTATCTGTTCTCACAGGGATAAAATTTTGACTAACACCTATCTCTGTAATAGCCAATGTACTTTTAGAATGACAGGGCAAATCCACACCCAATATCTCATCTTTCAACTCCAGCATGTTATAAAACTGAGCATGCCGTGTTACATTTGCATGAATATAAATTGTAGCATACTGTCACTGTAACTTCAACACAAGATACAAGAAAAGAAATGGGGCATCTGTTAATACTTTTTTAATCTGTGCAATAAATACTTCATGTTTTCCTGTTATGGAAGGGCATCATTTGTACATATACTCACTAAATTTACTAAATGCAGTCCTAAACTTTACAAAGTTATTGTAGGTGTCTGTTCCCTGTGTTCTGTGCCCAAAGTAACTCTGTAGCAAAGAAAACCTCTTGTTATGACCTTAATGAACCCACACTGAGTCTGGAGTATCAGTTGATTCATCCAAAGTGATTGAATAATATATATCTTCCTTTTGAAGTACTGCATGAAATTGCTCTGTTAAGTTGATGGCTAATTCATGCTGCTGATTGCTTATGGTGCACCTTGAAAGAGGTAGTTGTTTGTATTTTGAAATGTTGTCTGGGTCTAAGCATCCTACAAGTTTGGCAGTGCATTATTTTACAATTACTACATTATTGAATGGGTTCCCTTTTCCCCAAGTACATAAGCTATTGTATAAGCTATTTCAGTGTCATTATTTCCTGTTTTTACTGCTGCTTGAAAGAATAGTCTTGGCTTTTGATTTTCATCTTTTAATTTCTGTAATACAATCTTTCACAACTCTCCCTCTAAAATATTTGTGGCCCTTCTGAGTGTTGTGATGGTAATGAACATTGAATTCCTTTAGTATTGATATTGCAGTATCACAAAGCAAACAAATCATCTTAACTTTAGCAGAAACAAGATACTATTTCAATTCTCAATTCTCATTAAAAGTATCTGTTTTCTTCCTTCACTGTTCTCTTGGTCCTCTTTGACATGATGGGCTTTGGAACAGACAGAATTAAAATATACTATAAAGCTGTGCAACTAGTCACAAATTCCACTTCAAACAGAAATACCGTGCACCACTGTCAAAAGCTGGTAATAGACTAGTGCAACCAACTCCTATAAACTCTCTCCAACCAGCCTCATGCATTAGTGGCTCCACCGGGCAGGAGAAGTTAGACATAAATCATGAGCAAAGCGGCTGTCAGTTTAGCCTTTATAGCTTACTAATGTTTAATAGTGCTTTGCAATCTGGGAGTATTATTTCATTGAAACTTATTTTATTCTTTGTATTTTAATTACATGCTTTTAAAAATTAAATAAAAATATAAAGGATGAACAAAAATGTATTGATAAAAATAAAAGGATTTCTTCTGTAAAATATTAATTAAGTCAAAAGCTCATACTTATGGACCTAGAAAGCCTCAGATTTTCCACCCTGGTCTAGTTGCCCTTAAAAAGCTCCTAACTGGAAAAATATATGATTGTAAGTTTGTTTTATACTTGGGGTTACTTAGATAAGGAAAAGAAAATTGCTTTTACTGATTTGTCTGTCTTTGAGCAGCCTTAATAGGGTTGTGTTCTGTGTGAACTTGTTTTCTGTTTTCCAACTCATATCATTGAAAGAATTATGGTCGTTTCTAAGTGCAGATTCCGCCATCTATTCCTGTTTGTCTATGTTAGGTGGAAACACCAAAGAAAGGGATGATGAGGGTGATGGATGTGCTGGTTCTGAATGGAGGGTCAGTTTTGGGTTCCTGGGATGAACTCAGTAGTCAGGGATTAGTTGGACTCAACCTATCTGAGTTAACAGATATCTTCATAAGAGTAGATGTGGCTTAAAAACTTATGTATAAGTTGAGTTAAGAAAATTAATTGTCAGAAAGCATTAGTCTGTCTTCTAAGAGAGAAGCCACTAACAATTCTTTATAAAATGAAGGACCATTTGGTGATACGACCTATTAATTTTATCAAGATTCATTACAGAGGTCTTTTGAGCAGATAGTAATTTTTTAAGGTCTCATTTGTAAGTTTGAATTTTGATATATGTATGTTATATTTCTTTTCTCTAAAGTGAAACACCTAATAACAGTAATTATCAATATAATGCTTGTTTTTTTCAAATACTGATTTTCTACCCCAGTTTCTTGCATTTGATGTGAATTGTTTTGCTTTGTATTACATTTTTAAGGAGATGACTGTTTGTTTTATAATTGGGGAATAGGTTTTGTGTTGGAGCATTTCATATTGTTATTAGTAGGCTCAACTATCAACAAGACATTTTCTTTCTTTTCACAGCAAGACGTGAGTGAGTTTACACACAAATTACTAGATTGGTTAGAAGATGCCTTCCAAATGAAAGCTGAAGAGGAGACGTAAGTTACCATGAAATTCAGTGATGAGGTTTTAGAAACTGAATGAATAGCTTTCAGTTTTACCTCATATGTATTCATTGTCACCAGAGAAATAGGAAACCACAACAGACTTCTGGGCATCCCAGTATTACTTGTGTTATTGACAAGCTCTTTGGATCTGTGGCCACAAGTAATGGGTAGCCTTAGGTTTCTGCTACAAGATCAGAATCGAGCCAGAAAAATCTAAAAAATGATTCCTGACAGGGCTAATCTCATATACTCAGTTCTTTTTCTTAGATTCAGCACTCACTTTTCATGAGGAGGAATGGGTTAGTGGTGGAGAAAGATGCCAGGCGTGTTAATTCTGATGAAGTCCTTTTACATCGAAACAGGACAGGTATATGAAGTTCCTCTTCACCATTCCCTAGTTTCTTATTCTCTATTCACTGGGTTCAACCAGTAAAACCTTGGTCACTTAAACGTGGTGCCTGGCCTCCTTAGAGAAGGACGTCAGCTCCTTTGAGGACAGTCTTGATTCCACCCTCATGAAACCACTCTCCTAATACCAACTCCTTGTTCCTTTGTGTATTGTCTTAAAATACTGGTGGTAGACTGTGAGCTGAGTCTACAAGAAGCAGTTGTTAAATTAACACCTAGAATAGAGGTTGAAATCCCAGGCTGAAAATTTTCTCCCTTCTCTCTCTTTTTTTTCTTTTTAGAGAATATAATATTTCTATATTTGTAGACTATATTACAGAAAGTAAAAATATGGCCTTCTTTGTTGCCTAATAAAGCCCATTAGAATATGGGTTGCAGTGAGATTAAGATGAAATAAAATATCTTCTAAGCATACAATGTTAATGGCTAAGAGATGCTCCCAAATTTTAATATAGACCTTGCCATCTCTTTTGTTACCAAAACTCAGGAAAAAAATAAAGTTTCCAAATGATATTACCTTTATCTTTTAAGGTAGTGTTCCAAGAAATTGTACTAAAATATCGAGATCGTTTTGCTCTGTGTTTGCAGTGTAACAACAACAAAAACATCGTCTCCTTCTTTCTTAGTTTATGTTGTCTCAGTTACAGCACACCCTGTCTGTGCCTGAGCAGAGTTGAGGATCTGCACTCTCTTTATTTGTACGTGCACAGTGATTTCAACGTTTCAGACGTGCGTTTCATATGCTTCAGTGTTAGATTTCAGAGCATTACTAGGTCACACACAATTAACATTCATCTTTGACATCTGAAAATTTGAAACAATCCCCAAACTTTAACCTCTTGTAAGTCTCTTGGTCCATCTACAGTTTTATTCCCAGAATTTAGTGCAGTTCCTTGTCCAGTTGTTCCTGAAGACTGTAATAGATACTTAGGATGATGTAGTAAACTGAGAAAATCATCTGAGTTTTAGTTTTGTGCCAGGATATCAGTCATCATGGGCCAGTGGTTGTAGACAGCTTTCTGTGAACTTAAACTAAATTGGGAGAAATCTCTCAAGAGGTTAGTTTAGCACAAAGTCAGCATCTAAAGAGGGAAAACTCCATTATTTGCAAACTGTCTTTGTCACAAATAGTGGCATTTGAGAACATGTTTGGACGTTTGTGATGCTGATAACTGTGATAATAAGGTACCTTCTTTTCTATCCAACAAACTCAGTGGTTGCTTCCTAAGCTCAGTGTGCTGCACCCAGAGTTGCACTTAATGGAGGCTCTTCCTAATAATTTAATTTGTGCCAAAGTGGCTGCTGTCACTGTGTTTTGGTATGAAATTTCTCAGGCCTATGAAAGCTGCCTTCTGGGTTGGTTTCTCTCTTCTGTTTATATTAGTTTCATATGGAAAATTTCCCCATCAAGATTCCTGAACTGAATTTGCTATTGATGCTTCTGAGTCTCAGCATACAGTGACGATTATTATCTCGGGCGGTGCCTGTGGCTCAGAGGAGTAGGGTGCCAGCCCCCATATACTGGAGGTGGTGGATTCAAACCCAGCTCTGGCCAAAAACTGCGAAAAAAAAAAAAAAAAGAAAAGGTTATTATTTCTGCAGTATGTTCTTTCCTCAGCTTCTGGATGTTCTAGGCCCTTGAGTATATTTCTTTAATATTTTTTTCTTTTAGGAAAGTTTGGCTGAATGTTTAGTTTACCTGCTTCTCAGTCCCTACCTCATTCAGAACCTCCATGTTTTATTGCCTACAGTTGTGTGGTTTTATTGTCAGTACTGTACAGCTTTATTGTAGAGTAAGACAGGGGTAATGGTATGGCTTTTTAGTAGTCAAGGTAGGTGTTTTAGTCCATATATGTTGCTACGAAGGAATACCCAAGGCTGAGTGATTTATAATAAAAAGAGGTTTAGTTGGTATTTGGCTTATGGTTCTGCAGGCTGTACAAGAACATGATGCCAACACCTGCTTCATATGAGAATCTCAGAAAACTTCCACTCATGGTGGAAGGCGAGGGGAGCAGGTGTATGCAGATCACATGGTCAGGAAGGATGCAAGAGGAAGGGTGAAAGTGCTAGGTTCTTTTTAACCTCAGCTCTTATATCCAGATACTAGTAGAGCAGGAACTCCCTTCCCTGGAAATGGTACCAACCCAGTCACGGAGGGATCCATCTCTGTGACCCAAATTCTTCCTATTAGGGTCCGTCTCCAACATTGAGGCTCAGATTTCACCACGAGGTTTAAAGGGTCAAATATCCAGACTCTGTGAGCTAGGTAATTATGTGGCAACAACTTCAAGTCAGAACTTTGTAGAGGCATATGTCCTTAGATGTGCCCAGCAAGTGTAAGGTTCACTTATGGTAAATTTTATGCTGCATACGTTGTATCACAATAAAACATGAATTTTAAAAAGTGGGAAAAATGCATCTTACCATTTTTGGTAAGTGAAGGGCCAGAAATGTTTTCAAATAGCACTAAGGACTGCTGAACTGTCTACTGGGATTCTTGTATTAAGTGAAATATTTGCCATCATTATTCTAAGAATTAAATGGTGACCCATGCAACATCTTTATCAAGGGACAGTGTCCCCTCCCCTCCTCTTTATTTTTAATTTTAATTAATTAAATTTTAAAGACAGACCCCTACTTTGTTATCCCTGCTGGAGCATCATTGCATAGTAGCCCACTACAACCTAAAACTCTTGGGCTCAAGCAGTCCTCCTGCCTTCGCCTCCCAAGAGCTGGGATTATAGGCATGTACCATCATGCCAGGCTAATTTTCTAGGGATGGGGCCTCACTCTTACTCAGGCTAGTTTCAACCTCCTTAGGTCAAGTAGTCTTCCAGCCTTGGCCTCTCCGAGTGCTGGGATTACTGGAGTGAGCCACTGCACCTGGTCCCGCTCCCACTGTTAAAAAGTCCTCCACAAATCAGTTTTATTAATTTAAACATAAAATTAATGAAAAATTACATGTACATTTGTGGATATAACACCGTTTTATACAGTAAAGCCAAGATAAACTTTGTCTTTTTAGACTGTATTGTGCAAATCATAACTAAAAACTGTTATACGTGTATGTTAAAAAACTATTATATGTGTATGTCTAAAATTCATAAATGACTAATTCTACCAGCAACATGAAACTTCAGAAAAGGACAGAGTAGTTTTTTAGCTACTCAGGACCAAAAAAGTATTTTGTTCCTTCACTGGTGACAGCTGTCACGTTTGAATGGTATGGACTCTTCTCAGTAAATATAAGAAATAACTTATCAAAACTTTGTAGAAATATCCTGATTAAAAATGGTTTTCCTTTCCTACAAGTCCAAGTGAGCATGTATCATACAGGTGAAAAACCTCAGATTGAAATCTCTAATGATGATAGAAAGAGCAGGCCCGTCATGGGCACGGCCTGTGTCAGACAGATCCTCTTCCTAGTTGGCCCATTGTAGTCCGTCATTGTAACTCTTACAGTAATCCTGTGAGTTCAGTTACCGGAATTATTATTAGCTGACAGATGAAGAAATGGAAAAATAAACGTAAGTACCTTGCCCAAAGAGACATCCTAAATAAGAGAGCCAAGTATATGATAGTCACATAAATACTTTTCTCCTTACAGATGTTACAGTTCTTTTAATGTTTTCTCTGTTTATAGGTCCAAAATTGTAACCGTATTTGTATTTTTAAACATGCTTTAGGGATGAAGAGAAGCCAAAGAACCCCATGGTAGAGTTGTTCTATGGAAGATTCCTAGCTGTGGGAGTACTTGAAGGTATAGTTACACATTTACTTTTTATTACAAGGGAAGAGATATTGTATCCATTAGTATCCAGTTGTTTTTTCCAAATGACCCAATGTGTTAACTTTGGAAGTTATTTTTTCCAAATCACCTAAAGTGTGAAACTTAGAAAATCGTTTTTCGTTCATGGTCTCAAATGTAATGGATTTCCATGAAGTTTTGTTTGAATATAGTTTGATGGTTTGAGATTACGAAAAGGCAGACACTAACTCAGATGTTAGTCCAGACATTTAAAAAGTTACATGTGGTGTCAGTATATTTTTGTTTGCCTCAAATGCTAAATATTTATTGTGTAAGTGGAATATTTTGTGTAATACATTATGTTTGGTTTCGCTCCTATGTGAAGTAAAAAACTATCTGAACCATCCAGTAGGTCTAATTAGGTTATATATGGGCACTAATTATAATACGCTGCACAAGCATTTCTTCCTGTTTTATATTGGTTTTAAAAGCGGTTGTTGTTAAAGTACTTTGCCAATGAATGTTGAAGTCTTTGTACTTGCTATCAGTAAGTTGCTTCAAAGCTGTTGTGCTGTATAAATGTGGCTTTAATACATTTCCACTTAAACCTTGTGTTTGCCTTAGTAAGAGTGATTTATTGTAGAGCACTTTCTTACCACTTTTACATATATCCTAATACTATCGTTTAGGCCAATAGTTCTCCATTGAGGGTGAATTTTAATTTGTTTGCAAAAATACCTCCACTGTAAAAGTTTTTCGTCCTTTCAAGAACTACTTCTTGGCCCTTTTCTGTACTTTACATCATCCTTCCTTGTTTATCATTAAGGTCACTCTCAATATCCACTTTGTCTTTCCCCCATTCCTTCTGGCACCGCCTCCTTGGCTTGTTTTCTGACTTCACTCTTGGTTTTCCCTCTTCATGTACTGAGTTCTTTAATATTGCTGGAGAAGTCACACCACGCAAACGGGCAAGCTGTCATGGGGTGTGAATTTGAGCTGGACTTCGTTGGTCCCCATCCTGTGACTATCTGGCAGTTATACATGTTTTATATAATCCTTTCCTTTCTCCCATGTTCTGTAATAACTGTTTTCATCTTTCTCACTCATTTCAAATCTGACTTCTTTGTCTCTTCATTCTCTCTGAAAGTTCTTACCTCAGATTTCATAGATTTACTGTGAAGTTAGTGAAACTTAACCCAGGTCCTTTCCAAGGTTCGGAATCTCATTTTATACTTGTAATTTTGTATCCTATTTATTTTGAAAATTGTGTCCACAAATATATGATCTTCAGGTTCTATGATCTAGATCAGTTTTTTCCTCCAATCTGTCCTTTTTATCTTCTCTCCTTAAAATAAAGGAATTATCCAGTTTATATCAAAAGACTGTTCTTTATATGTGCTCAGAATTCTGTTCATTCATGCTTTTACTCAGACCTTACTGCATTACCTTGTCAGTTGTTTTTTTTTTGGTATTCTGTATTTTGAGCTTTTCACTCTCCACTATTTGAAGCAGTGAGTAATCTAATCTGGCTATATAGAGGCACTGATTATAATACACCACACTGTCTTTCTCATCAACATTTAGACGTGGTCTGGTATCTGACATCTTAAAAATAAAATAATAATTATCCCTTTCTAAATTGCTTTCAGTTAATATTCTCATTTTTTAATCCTATTCAGAGTTAAGCACCTTTGAAGAGAGCAGTTGGTTTCACCTGCTTACTCTGCATTTATTTAAAAAACCCCACTTCAGGTTCTGGCTGCAGAACTCCTGTAAAAGGTATCTCTCTAAGGTTATTCGTTTCTAGCATTTGGTCAATGTGGATTCCTTTCTGTTTCTATATTGAATTCTTAGCTATTAATGCCATTTATTCTCTTTCCCTCTTCCTTTTTTCCATTTGTTTCCTTAAACTTTACTTCTCCGGTTTTTGGGACACAGCATTCTTGTGGGGTTTTTCCTGTCTCTGTGGGCACCTCTTAGAAATTGTATTCGTCATGTCTTCTTCTTGCGTATAAATGCAGGAGATCCTGGGAGTTGGCTTAGCCCCTTTCCTCTGGGCAATCTGTCAGTAAGTAGCAATTCCCCAGCAATTTATATCTTCAGACCAGAACATGATCTTAATTATAGACTCATATCCAACTCTCAAGTTCAAATTGCATGAGCCATTCTGAACAAATAAGTCCCACTGTTATCTCAAAAGTAAAGAAAAAAAATTCTGTTCTTCCTCCAGTGGCACTGTTCTCTGTACATAAAAATCAATCCAGTTGTTCATTATGGAGATCTCAGTGTTACTTGGCATCTTCCTTGCTCTTCTGTCTCCCATCCTACCTGTGAGCTGGTCAGTCAAGTCCTGTTGATGCTACTTCTTGTATATTCAGCGGTATATGTATAAATGTGTGTATACTTTTATGTGGTTCTGTGCCTTTTTACTTTTCACACCTTAACCTATGCTACCTTTACTTCTGGATGGATTCTGTAATAGAGTGTTCTAATGGATTACCACTCACTTCACACAGAAGCCATAAAAGTATTTTGGAGACATAAATCTTATCCTGTTATTCCTAAATTTAACTGCTCAATGACTTTCAGTTATACCCAAAACACAGTGAAATGAAAATTCTTTTATTTTTTATTTTTATTTTTAATTTAAATGAATTTTTTTCAATTAGCAATAATCGTGCCTCAGATAAACCTCATTGGCTATGATAATTGCTATTGTGCAAAGCTAAGCTGATTTATTTTCAATTTAAGTGTTTCCATGCGACAAGAAAAGAAAATTCTCGACAGGACTTTAATCTTTATAAAATGTGACCTCCTGTCTGAGTTTTCATTGTGACCTCGTCCTTCCTCCACCTAGCTGCACTGACCTTCCTTTAGTTCCTAAACATGTCAAAATCTTTGCTGTCTTGAAGTCTTTGTCATGCTGTTCCTTGACTAAGATTATGCCACAGCCCCCAACACTCTGGCCTAATTCCCACTCACCAATCAAGAATGAGTTTAAATATGGAAATCTCCTTTGCTCTGCCCTCCACCACCTAAGACTAAGTTAGCTACCATTTTTGTACTTTGTTTCATCACAGTCTCATCACACCTTTATAAGACTTCTAATAATTGCCAGTTATTTCTTGGTAAGTACATGTGCAGTGAATATGTATGATGCCTTTCTTCCTGATTTGCTGAGCACTGCTCTACACAGGGACGATGTCTCCCTTGTCCACTTCTGTGTCTATTTTCAGTGTTTAGCACAGTGTCTTGCCCTTAGAAAGCGTTTCTTAAAAAAACGTATACGTATGTGTGCATATGACTACATATATTTAGGTGTGCATTTAATATCTATAGCTGCTTGTGAATGTGTTTGTGTACATATATCAACCAACAGGGAGCTTGCATATAACTCACTCATCTCAGCAACATAATCATTCAGTGTTAGAGTTTTTAGGTTCAGGAGAAAATCCATACATATTGAGGAACATTATTTAGTGTTCCCTTTTTTCATAGGTAAAAAATTTGAAAACACTGAAATGTTTGGTCAGTACCCACTTCAGGTCAATGGGTTCAAAGATCTGCATGAGTGCCTAGAAGCTGCAATGATTGAAGGAGAAATTGAATCTTTACATTCAGAGAATTCGGGGAAATCAGGCCAAGAGGTGAGTTTAACATTTTCATTACTCTCCTTTCCCAGGTCTTTCTTACAATGCTATAATGCATAATTTAAGTTATATGCTTGCCTAATAATAGAGAAAATAGGAAGAAAATGTGGTTGGATTTAATTATGGTGATTTAGACATTTTCAGGAAACCTGTACAATCAATATGATCCATCTCTTTAATCTACATTAAATTCCGATTTAAATAATTTACCTTGAAATTTTTGGTTAAAATCGTCGTAGGACATTGTTCAGTCTTTTCAGACTTTTCATTCAAGGTGTTGGCCATTAATAGCTTGTTAGTTCTAGAAATAAAGAAGAGATAACTGATATTAGGGTGGATTTTTATATAGGCATGTATCAAATATTGTTAGAATTTGTTTTGGCAATTTCTTGTAAAATTGCTGTATGATCCCATGTAGAAGAACTTGCTTTCTCAAGAAATAAATTCAAAAACATACTGTAAATTTACTTATCTGTCTCCATTAATCTCACTCTCTACCCATCTCTGGGTCTTTGTCCCTCTCTCTCGCTGCGTTCGTGTGTCTGTTCATCTATTTCTTGTTTATTAAGTCACAGTCGCGTACGTTAGTGCAGTCAAGGGTACAATGTGCTGGCTTCATATACAGTGTGAACTGCTTTCATCAAACTGTTCAACACACCCTTCAGGGCAAGTCCATCTATGTTTTTGTCTGTGAGTGAGTATTGGTACTCTAAGAGCAAGCAGAGGACAGATCTCATGCCCCCAAATCAGCCCATTATTAAGCAGTTGCTTTTAGCCACCTGTATGGTAAACTCCACGCATGAGGATAGGAATCTTTATCTGTGTCTTTCATGTCCCTGCTGGTAGGATGGTGACTCCATACATAATATTTATTGAATAAATGAATGAAATGTGTCAGTGCTTATCAAAAAAGTTTCTGAGGTTTTCATACTTCATAGGTGCTTAATAATGTCTCTGTTTATCTGGAAAGAGACCGGATTCTTGTTTCTTTGAGAATAAATTGCTATTATTTAATTTTTTAAAAAAATATGATGTGATTAAACTGTTTCAGCCCTATCCTCATTTCCTTCTCTTCTCCCACATACCTACACACACTTTTTTTTTTTTTAGCAAGGAGGAGTGCATATTTCAGTAGTTTTTCTCTCTTCATCATACATGATACACTTCAGTGACTCTCAATAGGTGCTGAGTTCACACTTCAGTGCTGTCAAATCATAGTGTAGGACAGGGATATGGCGCCTGGATGCAAGAACTCCACAAGTGATTATGATATAGAATTATAAGTAGGAATGTTAAATTTAGCTTATTTATTTTGTTGACTGAAAAATAGATCTCTAAAGGTTTCATAAGATCCCACAATGGAATAGGAACTTTGATCTGTTTGTTATTAAGTAAATGATGACATTTTCCTTATTTTGTCTGAGTAGCTAGTAAGTGAAGTATACTATGTATGGCTTACTGATAACTAATCTTTCTTGCCTATTTCTAGCTTTTAACATTGTTGATTTTACATGCAATCTGAATTTCATTATTTATTTAAAAGATCCTATTTGTCCTCTGTCTTTTTATTGGCTTCATATGCTCAATACCCAATAATGAAGTTTGTATTCTCTGCCTAGATTTTGCCGTCTAACCTAAGGAATATAATAGTTTGTTATCTTTTCTGAATTTAGTGATTTCTAAGCAGTCTTAATAATAGCAGATTTCATTACTTGTGATTCCTGTTATCAATTGCCTAGATTTACCAGAGGCTATAATTTTAACAACAGACTGTGACTGACTAGAGCATAATTTCTTATAAGTTTTTAAAGTGACACATAAGTATACTCTCTTTTCTTTATGTCCTTCAGAGTAACTATTTTATTTCTTCTTGAGACTCTCTAAACTAATAAGTAACACTGTAGGCTATTTTTAAATTGACATAATGGACAATAACAGCTTTTTCCTCACACTATTACTTACTAAAAGATGTGGGTTTTATTTTGGCATAGAAAATACCTCTTTTGCTGAAATAGCTATGGCCAACTAATGAAGGAAGATCTCCAGTCTCCAGAATTGCCTATGTTAAAACATCCAGGGGCTATAAGAGTTCAAATTGCTATAATGATATACCTGGAAACAGCAGAATAGATTAAAAAATTTGTGCAGTATAAGTACTTGGAAAATATTTTTAAATAACAAATTTTAAATTTTAATCAAATGGTATGCAATTTGTAGATGAGTCAGACTCTCCAGGAAACTTGTAGGTATTTTTGATTACCCATTGGAGGAAAAATATTTCAAATAGTAAATATTTCAGTTATGGCCTGAGTATTTACTACTAGTAACATGTTGTATTTTTTCTTTTTAGTCTATTGCTGGGCATATATAATATTTGTATCTGTCTGTTCATCCTTATCCTAAGGCACCAAAAGGCTTTTTTGTGTGTGTGTGATATGTTTGTCATAACATTTGAATTCTTAATAGTAATTTTAGATGTGGATTAGAGCTAACTGAAAAATTCTTGACAATGCTATGTGAGATCAGTAAAACTAAGCAGTATTTTCTCATCAAATTCTAAAACTGAAAAGAATGTTTCTGATTTTAGATCTTTTATAACTTCATTTCATTTTAGGTAACATCCATATAAAAAAAATTTGAAAGCCTAACTTCTCCAACTCAGAAAATCTCAGTTCAGGTACTTATTAGCATTTTGAGACGGAGAAGTAGTATTGAATAACCACTTACTTTTATTTGCTTTAATTAGAGAAAAGTAGCAAATTTCAAGATCCTAGACAAGTTCATTTTACCAGGTGTGTGTCATTCCTGTGTTTTGGGTGTTCAAATTTAAATTAGTATCCTTACTAATATAATATAATATAACTTACTGACAGGAGCATAGTGGCATTTTGTGGCATTTGGGGTTATCATACACAATAGGGTAATCCAGCAATTTCTTTTTAAAGTAGCGCATTACATGGCTTATAATAAGCACTTGGGAGTATTTGTTACATTATTTAACACTTCTGTTATTTGTTGATTTACAAGTTCATTAATTTTTCTTGCTCTTTAAATAATGTTTATGTGTAACTTGAGGCTATTATATGAAAATAATTTTGAAGTATTTTTGAATTTTATGCCTAATTGAACAGATGCCAAAGTGTATGTGTGGTGGGGGGGTGGTAGAGGGAAGGAAATAATAGCTATACTTGTCACTAATTGGCTCATGGCAATGAGGTATTTAATTCTTTAAACACTAGGTTTTTTTTAAAGATTTTAAATATAATTACCACAGTATAAACTTTTTGTTAGTGATAGATTTTTTTTCATAAATTAGAATAAAGTCCAGTAGGAAAACTAAAGTTAAAAATAGGAAAATGTCATTTTCTAGTTTTTACTAGGAAGTTGTGATCATTTATGCTATAAACATACTACCATTTTAGCTGGTATAGTGGCTCACACTCGTAATCTGAGCACTTTGGGTGGCTAAAGGGGGAGAAGAGTTTGAGGCCAGTAATTCAAGACCAGGCTGGCCAACACAGCAAAACCCCATATCTTTAATAACAGAAGTCAGACATGGTGGCATGCACACCTGTAGTCCTGTCTACTTGGGAGACTGAGGCTGGAGAATTGCTTGAGTCTTGGCATTAGAGGCTGCAGTGAACTGTGATCATGCAGAACAGTCCAGCCTGGGGGAGAGAGTGAGACTCTGTCTCTAAAAAACAATTAAAATATATTTTTTTCACTTGGAGCACTGTATATTATAAATTACTTTATCACAGGATTTTGACAATGTGTTTGATTAAATGTAACTACCATTTGATATAATATTGAAGAAGATAGAAGTATTAACCTACTAAATTGTGATTTTAACCAGTATCTTTTTCTTTCATTTAGAAATTATGATGTAAAGAATTATCATGGAATAATGATAATAAAGGTACTTGTTAGAAATAAGATAGTTGTTTGAAGAGTTTTCTTTCTCCTGATTGGATGTTATAAACGTTGTTGGAATTTTTAAGAAGTATGAAAAACCTTTTGGAAAATATTGCGCTATAATTAAATTGTGTACTCATTATTTGTAATATCAGCATTTAGATGATGTGTATAAAAATGTCAGTATTAAAATTAGGTGCCTAAAATTGCAATGGAGAAAACAGAAAGGTGATAATTAAGGCTTTTTCATTTTTTTTGTTTTCTTTCAGCATTGGTTTACTGAATTACCACCTGTGTTAACGTTTGAATTGTCAAGATTTGAATTTAATCAGGCATTGGGAAGACCAGAAAAAATTCACAACAAATTGGAATTTCCCCAAGTTTTATATTTGGACAGGTATAGTTTGGTATAGACATAGAGCATGATTCAGTTTTGAAATGGTTTAGTAAGCAAGTGAAAAATTACTGTGTTCAGAGGAAAATTTTGCTTACTTTCTTAGAATTAATCTTTTCCTTTACATAATGTTATCTAATACCATTTGTAAAGGAAAATGGAGTTCACTCCTTGTTAGAAAAGTATAGTTACTGGGAATAATGCTATAAGAAAATAAAAAGATGAGATTACTTTTATAATTTGAAATTCTATTAGAATTTTAAAAAATAATTATTTTTTAATATCTATCTTATATTTTACAAAATTTTGACCAAATTGATGTCTTGTAGTGATGGCTGGATTTAATATTACATTTACTTATCAAATATTGGCTAATAATTATTTTTTTTCTTGATAGATACATGCACAGGAACAGAGAAATAACAAGAATTAAAAGGGAAGAGATCAGGAGGCTTAAAGATTACCTCACAGTGTTACAACAAAGATTAGAAAGGTATTTAACTTTTTAACATTTTTGAGATAACTATAGAAAATCATGTTTTTAGTGACTGTTAAGATTTTTAAGTTGTTAACGATTTATAATTCTAGAAGTATACGGATATAGTCATTCTGGATTGATATTTTGCTTCGAATAGTATAATTTTGAGTTTTGTTAGAAACTAAAAATCTCTAGTTGATTTGAGATTTTTTAACATTTAAAATTAAATATCCATTGTCAACAGGCAATGCTCTTGGTGCTGAAAATAGAAAGTTAAACAAATCTAATTTTGAGCTTTCTTTTTGCAAGAAACTATAGATTGTGCTTGAGATTTTCATTAAAATAAATGGAGCCTGGTGTGGTGGCACATGTCTACAATCCCAGTGACTCAGGAGGCTGAGGCAGAAGGATCACTGGCGTCTAAGGGTTTAAGTCCAGTCTGGGCAACATAGCAAGACACTGTCACTAAAAATTAAAAAACGAAAAAAAATTAAAAGGTTGTTAACATGAATGGCAGTTGAGTTCTTCTTCTTTACGCAGAGGATAATTACTTGGATGCCTACCAGGGCCTCAGAAGCTTCAGAAAGAAGGAAGTTGGGTCAGGTTAAGATGGTATGTGAAGGGAGCCTAGAGAGAACATCTGTGAGTGGAGGGAGCAAGTGCCAGCCAATGCTCCTGGGTGGTGCCGTACGTAAACATGGCCTCACTGTTGTCTGGAGTTTTGGATTATCTCTGAAAGAAGCAGAGTCTAGACAGCCACATGTTCCACAGGTTAGGCAGAAGTCTGCACTGGGAAATGGAGCCTAATACCCAGTTTGCAACCTTTGAGTTAATACCTATTTCCTTATTTTAGCATTCATTTGCAGATTAATAGCCTAAAACTTTTTACGTAAAAGAGTTTGTCTTATTTTAGTGATTTTTATTCTTAAAAAGTACCAGTAATCATACTGAAAAAGGATTAGTGGCAAAAAGTAAGAGGATAATATGTGTCAGTTTCTTAATCATGAGACCAGATCCCTGTTTTAAAAATAAAAACAGTCTCAGGTGATAGTACTGTCAGTTTTCATCTTCCTATTGAGTTTAAATTTAAAACAGCATTTAAAAAATGAACAGTATGGGCGGTGCCTATGGCTCAATGGAGTAGGGCACCAGCCCCATATGCCAGAGGTGGCGGGTTCAAACCCAGCCCCGGCCAAAAACTGCCAAAAAAAAATAAAAACAATTAAACAGTGTGTAAACTCATTCACTCTTTATCCCTTGTTTTCCTTCCTTTGGAGAACATTTCATTTACTGTTTTCTTGAACATATATTCAGTTTTACCGTCTTCATTTGAAAACAAGTGAATTTTATTGTTGAGGAAGATTTATTGAGGTATTGTATAATGTTTTATAAGAACTATCAATAGATATGCAAATGTGCTGTCTGTGCACATAAAAGCATTCACACATTTTATGGTTAACAGGTATTTAAGCTATGGTTCGGGTCCCAAACGGTTCCCCTTGGTCGATGTTCTGCAGTATGCCTTGGAGTTCGCCTCGAGCAAACCCGTTTGCACATCCCCTGTGGATGACATCGATGCAGGTTCCACTCCTAGTAGCACTGTCCCATCACAGACGCTTCCAAGGTAAGTGGTCTCCCCACGCCAGAGACGGCAGGGTTCCCTGTGTGGTACAATAATGTAATTCGTGTTCCCTGTGTTGTAGCCTAATGTAATTCGTGCCTTTAAAGAAGATTGTGTAAAATGCACGTCTTGATTTACTTTAGCAAAGTCTTCAAAAGAGTAGATTCTCTTAGAAAATTGTATGTCTTCTGGGAATTTTATTATTTCCTTATTTCAGTAGATTTTATTTTTATGGATTGAAATTTTAATATTTTTTTCCCTTTCAGAATTATACTTTTGGTTATTTGGGTATGTACTTATGTAAGTTTTTACCTTGTATGATACATGCACATAATACTGTTAAGAGTTTGTTTCTGTAATGTAAGCTAGTAAATATTAGCAGTGAAAAGTCTTTATAATTTCATTGTACATAAGATTTTTTGTTCTTTTGAATAGATTAAACTGATTTTTACTCTAAAAGGACAAATTATCCTAAAATAAAAATGTCATTGAATATTAGATCAGTCCATGTATTTCTTTCTTTAAGATATATTTCTTTCAAAATTATAAGCTGATTTGATGCTGTATGTTTATTGCTACTTTGTCCAGAACTTTAGTTTGAAGGATTAATGACAAATATTCTGTGCTTTGAAAATACAGCACAACGGAACAACAGGGAACTCCTTCTGAACTGCCAAGCACATCACCTGCCTCAGTCACTGCCATTTCATCAAGATCAGTGATACACAAACCCTTCACTCAGTCCCGAATACCTCCTGATCTGCCCATGCATCCAGCACCGAGGCATATAACAGAAGAAGAACTTTCTGTGCTGGAAAGCTGTTTACATCGCTGGAGGACAGAAATAGAAAATGACACCAGAGGTAAGAGGCACCTCATAGTGTAGCCACCAGCACCTCGGATGGGTATGTATGATGTTAAAACTGAGAAGGGTAGTTACCTCTGGATTCATGTTTAAATATTAAGGTCTTTTTTTTTTCCAGAAAATGGTTTATGTAAGATGAACTTGTTTGGCTTTCTAGTTATATAATCTCAATATCAGTTTCACAAGGACCGAAAGATTTCCCCTGGATTGCTTAGCTGATTAATGACATAGCAGATGGTCTGATTTTCTAGTTTAGTGGTCTAAATTTATATCAAACTGGTATTCACAGCTACTCTACTGGTGAAATGTCACACATCAAGTTTGTACATATCAATTATGTACTTAACCTAATGTTTGCACAATGAAGAAGTTCAAGTGATTACAACAATTTTCTTTAGGCTTAAGAATTAGAAATGTGAATTTATCTGATCTAACAGAAATTTCCAAATATGATTTATGAGCTCAGCGTCAGGCTATGATAGAGTTTTAACTGGCATGCAGCAAAATAAGAAAAATAAGGACAGTGCTCTGTGGGGTGTGTGGGGCGGGTGTGTGTGTAAATTGCCATCTGTTCTTTCTTGGAAGGAACTCTGTTCTGTCTTTTATTCAGAATAAATTATTTTGAATTCATTCTCCTTCCTATTTTTCTGTTGTTAAATGTACTTTTTTAAAAAGTGAAGCGATGTTAATATTTTATGATGGATTTTATTACATCTTATTTTACATGTCAAAATACCGTACCCTATTATCATCTCCTGATTTTATACTGATCTATTGACTGTGAATAAAGGAAAATGTAGGAATTGTTTTATACTACATGGTTGGAACTATGTTGAATGGTTATTGATTGTTGGATTTTTTTATGACCAACTTCACCCTTTATAGGCTGTACGTGACTTCATAGGACATGATGGTGACTAGCAGTTAGCTTTAATGGCTAATGAGTAAAGATTCTCCTTAGTGTTTTTCATGTATAAGAATTTTTTTATATTTTACCTCTTTCACAACATTAATTAAGCACATAGTATTTACTGAACACTGTGGTAGGTGTTGGATAATTTTCTACTGGGCATAGCAGATTCTTTTTATAAGATTACACTCAAAAGAGTGGTAGCTAGGAAGCTTTTTCACGTCTAGGCAGTGGCATGGAGGGAGGAAGGAAATGAATAGGTTATACTTAAAATACTCTTTGGAGACAGCTAACAGATGTGAATCATTACGTCCAAGGAAGAGGGAGGAATCAGGAGTGACTACTTAGTTGGTAGTGAGATGAGCAACTCCATAGAGTATACTTTGGAAAAAGGCAAGCTGGTGGGCAAGCAGATTCCCATATGGGGGAGGAAGGAGGAATATGATAAGTATACTTTGGACATATTAAACTTGAAGAGCTTGAGGGACATTCGTGTGACAAGGTTTTATATATATAGTGCTATAAATCAGGAAAGATTTTCTTCAGGATATTTGCTTTTGCTCTTTCATCTCTTACTGATACAATATTAGCTGTAGCTATTAACATTACCTTTTAAAACTGTATTGAAGCATTTTAACATATGAGTATGATATAATTTCTTTAATGTCCATATTGATACCTACTGTAAATGGTGTTGGCCTTCTACATACATATTTATACACTTTTATAAGTAGTAGTGCCATTTTGGGGTCCAAAGTATATATATATTAAATGCTTGATACTATTTAAAATTATTCCTCTAAAACATTAAACAGTTCTGTTCTTACTAACTTCTGTGAAAGAGCTGGTATCTTAACATCTTCGTTATCCCTGGGTACTTTCTAATCTGTGGCAATCTGAGAGTTGAAAAAATGTTACTTTAGTGTACTGACTTACATTTCCTTAATTATGAGTGAAGGTTGGTTATTTATTTTTTTTCTGTAAATTTCTTGTTTGTGACATTGCCCATTTTTTTTACTGAGCCAATTTGTCTTTTTCTTATTGCTTAGTAAAAAGTTTAATGTATTATGGATATTAATCTTTTAGTATATGATATATGCTGCAGATACTATTTTCCCAAGTTGTCATTTGACTTTCTTTATGCTGCTTTTGTTTTTTTGTATTATTTAATGTAGAGTTTTTTTGGTTTGGTTTTGTTTTTTAATGTTTTGGGTGGGAAGGTCTTTTCTTTTCCTTTGTGGTTACTGGATTTTCTCTCAGGCTTAGATAGGACTTTCTCTACTCCACAGTTACCTGTATTTTCTTGTAGTCTTTCGAGGTTTCTTTCTAATTATTTTCAATAACTTCATAGTATGATGTGGTGAAATAATTAGCCATTTTCCTACCAACACATATTTAGATTATCTTAAGTTTTTTTTTTTTTTTTTTAAATCTTATGGATAATATAGTTGTGTACATCCGTATATCTGGATAATTTTGTAGGATTGTATTTGCTAAAAGTAGAGATAATTGGTGATGGGAGTCCGTAATTTTATTTCCATTAGTGATTATGGTGGATTTTTATTAATTACACATATACAAGCTATGTGGCAAAGTTATTTTATTTCATTCTTAAGTTCACCTGTTTTATAGCAGTATGTAAGGAGGTTCAGTTTTAATTTTCATTGACACCTTCCTTTATAGATTGAACAAAGTTCAATTTTATTGACTGTGCACATTTTCTGAATAAATGATATCTGTTTTGGTTTTTAACTGCATTTATGCTGTATATTTTATTAATATTAAGAACTATATTTCCTTTTATATAGACTTCAAATATTAACGTTTTTAGGAGCAATTTTAGGAAATTTTTTTTATTCCTGTTACATGTTTGTAGAAAAACTTTAGGTTCCTATATTTTATAAATCTCAGTAGAAACACACTTGATATTAATCATTAAATGATACCTTATATCCTTAGATTTGCAGGAAAGCATATCCAGAATCCATCGAACAATAGACCTAATGTACTCTGACAAATCTATGATCCAAGTAAGTGAAATTTTGAGCTAGTAATTAAAAATTATTTACATATATTTTATCTTTATATTATGTATTTTAACCTACTTCTTCCTTACATCTGTTATAAAATTTGTTATAAAATTACCCCCATTTGGATGGACTCTCACATTATAGTTAGTGCTTACTCCTTTTCTTTTATAATAAGATTTATCAAAATTTTACAAAAAGGCCTTAATATTTTCAGAAGTGTTCTATGAGAGGAAATATGTGGTTGTTGAAGGGCATTAAGATTTAGAAAGAAATGCTAAGGCTCAACATCATTTTAACTTCTTGCATGTATTATGTAATCCGTTTTGTTAAGCATCAATTTGTAATTGTTAAGATTTAGACAAATTGTGTGCTGTATATGAAACTATTTGCCATAAGTTTTTTATTCAAAGAAATAAATAAATCAACAACTACATACACAGCAAATAGATTTCCACAGATTATCTTTTTAACTGCGCACCTGCGTTTTATGTATCTTTAGAGTACTTCATTTCCCTCTCTTTGTTTTTAATTTTGTGGTTTGATTTTTTCAAAATTTAAATCCTAGCCAGTTTTTTCTTGTTTAAGAAAAACAAAATAAAAAAAGGCTCACCGGTTTTCCTCCAAACAGGTTGTTTATAGATTTGAAGGAATGTGGCATAAAAGACTATGTAATTGTACTTTAACTCTTTTTCTTTTCACACTTAGGTCCCTTATCGCTTACATGCTGTTTTGGTTCATGAAGGCCAAGCTAATGCTGGGCACTACTGGGCATACATTTTTGATCATCATGAAAGCAGGTGGATGAAGTACAATGATATTGCTGTGACAAAATCATCCTGGGAGGAACTAGTGAGGGACTCTTTTGGTGGTTATAGAAATGCCAGTGCATACTGTTTAATGTACATAAATGATAAGGCACAATTTTTAATACAAGGTAAGAATATAAAATACATGGGGTAGTATGTATTTTTCAATAAATAACCCTTTTATATGACTCTAGTCTGTGGTGTGATTAGTTAAGTATAATTCACTCAGGGTAATATAGTAGATACGATTAGAAAGTGCTGTTGGGTTAATAAGTGAGAAAGCTAAATCAAGAAGTGATGTTATCAGGGTTGAGAATTGGCATATTTTTGTACTCTTTAATGATTAAATGTAAATCTAACCTTTGTTGTCCTTGCTAAAAACCCTTTAGGAGCAACATTCACACAATGATTCATATTTAAACTCCTGAGCATACCCTACAAAGCCCCTTTTTCTGGCCTCTGTGACACTCTCTCCAGCCTCATGTATCACCAGTGTCCATCTCGAACTTTATAAAACTGATACTGGAATGTCTTTCTGTATTCTGCTCACATTAAACTTTTTCACACATTTGCCAGTGTGTGTTCTTATGTGATTTATTTTTTGCCAGTAGTAGTTTTTTTTTTTTTCTTTTGCTTAATTCTTGCTTGTCTGTCAAGATTCAAATCAGGTGTCATTTCTTCTTACGTTCTTCTGGTATATCTCTGTTGGCCATTTATTATCGTGTTTTGGAATTATGTGTTGCCTTGTCTTGGACGCTCTGATCTGCTCTGATCTGTGCAAAGCCAGAAAACATGTCATACTATGTCTCAGTTTTTTTCCTGAAATTCTGATATATGCTTTGCATATAGAGCAATAAAGATGTGTTACAACTGATAAAATCAACTTCCTTTTACATGTAACAGTTCAGTACTAGCAAGGTAGTCCATTTGTGACTGAGTAGGTAAAGTTTATCTTTTGTGTGTATAGTAGATGTTGAGTAACACTTTAAAGTACTATTTATGTAATGTTTTAAAAAATCTTGCTATGTGATTAACTTTTATAATTGCATATTTAATTTTATGGCCATTCTTCTTTAGCTGAAAAACAATTTTAGATCTATTTTAAGCTTAAAAGGTTATGAGTTACTCTCATGTTGAAAATTTTGCTTCATGAGTAATCAGGCATCTAGTGTTTTCTTAATACTAGCAAAAGTAGTACTATACCCTTGTGAAAGTAGCAAAGAATTTTGACTTTATATCTTGTCTAAGTTCTATTCTTGAGATTAAAAAAAACTGAGAATATTGTCTATCATGAATAATCAAATATTTGCAAAATTGTTTTTCTGAACATTGGTTTGAATTTTTAAAATATTTTTAGACACTGTTTCAGATACGGTAATAAATTCATAGGTTAAATCTCATTTAAAAGGCATTCTATTTTGAGTTTTGCATTTTTCCTTTAATTCTTAATTTTATAGTATTTTTTGAAATATGATTTTCAGAGGAGTTTAATAAAGAAACTGGACAGGCTCTTGTTGGAATAGAAACCTTACCACCAGATTTGAGAGATTTTGTTGAGGAAGACAACCAACGATTTGAAAAAGAACTAGAAGAATGGGATGCACAACTTGCCCAGAAGGCATTGCAGGAAAAGCTTTTAGCAGCTCAGAAATTGAGGGAGTCAGAGTCTTCTGTAATAACAGGTTTGTCCATTTTCACTGCTGTATTTTATTATCAGCATTATTATATTTATTTTGTTGTAAATATATATGCTTATTCGGGGAGAATATGATTGTCTTAAGTATGAAGAAGTCATTAAAAATCATATGAAATTTCATCATTCCGAGATGATTACAAGTAACAAATTAGTTTACCTCTTTGCCTGATACCCATGTATGAATATGTATATATTCTTTTTAAAGATAAATGAGATGATTCTGTTGGCCCTTCTTCTAAATACCCAGTTGAGTGGGCTTGACTTCTTGGCAGGATACAAGGAAAGCTGTGAAATGAGCAGGCAACCTGAACCGGTTCACCAAAACTATCAGGAGAATAAACTCCACTAGTTTCAAGTTTGAGCAAAATAATGCTACTGATATATTCGTATTTATTTTGAGTAATGCTGAAATATCATCGTTAATTTGAGTTAGTTTATTGGATGTTTTCTCATAATTTCAAAAACCAAATTAGCCAAACTAAATATTTCATGTGTTACAAGTAAAAAAAGTTTGTAGACCTGCAAAACAAAGATATAAGCATATATAAATATAAATATTAAAAAAGTCATTTTAAAATATACCATTCACTGATGAAATCAGTAGAATATTCAAAGTAAATGCTATATAAAAATGTAGAAAATACATTGTAGAACAATTGAAAATAGAATATCTTTTGTTCTCTTTTCTTAAAGATTAATTTTATCATCATTGAGTTGTGAATATGTTTTAGGGCAACATGTTTCGTGCTGTAGAAAAAGCACTGTCTCTATACTAGTTAAGAAAATGAGAAACTATAAATTTAAGCCAGATACAGTCTTTAAACACATTGGTCTCTTTTTTCCCCATAGCACTAAGTGGATCTCTTAGAGTAACCTACCTTTTGAGGGGGTGGCAGGGGCAGTGTCTATTGTGTTTTCTTTTTACTTTTTTTAAGGAAGCATTTCCAGTTTTTATTTGTTAATTTCATCTTACGTAGGCAGAGATTTACTTGCAACATTGTTTAGGTGGGTTTAAACATTATCATTTGACCTGTAGGAGGATTTTTTTCAGTAGAAGAATTTTGTTGTAGTACCTCAATATGGTATCATAACTAATTCAGGAACACATAGATCTGGCCAGACTTGTGACTTGTTTTCATATAGACTAAATTGTTGCCATTGATCTTGATCTAAAGGGGAAAATAATTCAGAATTTTTTAAAAGGCCAAGAAGTGGTCTTATACCAACATTTTGATACTTGAATATCGTGGGTCAGCCTGACTAGCACCATTGTAGTGGCCGGTTAGCTCTGCCCTTATGCAGGCCTGCACTTCCCTATACCTCCAGGGCCGCCTACCACGGAGCAGGTGGAGCTGTGTGGATCCACAGTGATGTACTTCTGGGAGGCATTAAGAGGTTTCTGAGCTTGAATTGCAATGTCATAATTCTATTATAGTTCCTTTCATTTTTATGCCAGTTCCATCTCTTATCCTTTGTCTTCTGTATATATCCTTCCCAAATCACTCTCCAGAACTTGACCCAAGGTGGAGTGACTGTGTTATTCTTCTCTTAATATTTATGAATGCTGTTCACATGTAACTATTCTTATATTATTAATAGTGGGAGGAAGGGCCTGCATGATTTGTCATGTACCTAAATACTCTGATTTAGTTGAATCCTTCATTCATTGGTTAAGCTCCAACTTTATTCTTGGCTCAGGTGCTGTATTTTGTGAGACCAAAATATTTTATATATAGCCTCCTCCTCCTCATCTTATCTGTTTGTCATAAGGCTTTCCAACCCTAACCCTAACCCTAGGGCCATTTATTTCTACTTAGTCAAACTAATGCATAATCTGCACTGATACTCTTATTTCATAGGGACTAGCCTTGTACCACCCACCTTTGTCAACTTATTTTCTCTCTCTATAAAAACGCCACATCTATATACTCCACACCCTTTTTTATGATTAGTACTTATTCAGTGCTATGTATTGGGCCCATATTTTCATGTCCCTTTTTACCATATAAAGCAAACTTGAAAAAAATGAAGATATAAAAGATAAAGAGATGGAAATGGCCAATTTATACGTAACTGTCCTGATAATTATCTTCCAGACCCAGATTTTTAGAAAGCAGTGGAAACACCACCTCAGTAGAATACATGGTGTCCTCCATAGAATTGATGAAAATGCACACTTTAAGTTAGTGGAAATAGAATGTGCCAAGGCTGTACATTTGAATAGAGAATTGTTTAAAGATTGGTTTTTATTACAATGTTATCTTTGATATTATATTAATAAAATCATGTACTGCTGCAAGGAAGTTTCACATATCACAATGGAATGAGACTAATGTTTTATTAGAATTATGTTTCCTGGCTCGGCGCCTGTGGCTCAACAGGCTAAGGCGCCAGCCACGTACACCTGAGTGGTGGGTTCGAATCCAGCCCAGGCCCGCCAAACAACAAGGATGGCTGCAACCAAAAAAAAAAAGAATTATGTTTCCTCTGTTGTTAGAAATTTTACTTTAGTGCCCATGCTGCCATCTTCCCTCTCCTCATAGTTTTCAAAGTAAATGATTTATTTAGCTTGATGTAATCCTTCCAAGATCTCAAAGCGAACCTATGTTTAAGTTTCTGAGGTGTGTGCTCAAATTATGAGTGACTGGTTGAAGTAATACAAGGAAATCTTGTTCATACAATCTGGCAGAGTGATTTTCATTCCCACCCTGCAAACTATTCTCATTAAACCTGTAACATAAGAACCATTAAAATGCAATTTCTCCTAAACGAGACTCAAAATAAGAAAATTGATTTATATGTATTTAGTGAATCAAATTAGCACTTGTTCCTCTTCTGCTAACATGCAATTAAGAAATCCACTTGTATCGATTCTTCAGTACCATTCTTTGCCTACTAAACCTAAAGTAAGCAATAAATAATAAGAAAATATTATTTGCTTCATTTCATACTATGTCCCTAAACCTGCTTAATGTAAAGGAAATCTTACCTGAACTCACTATGAGTATGTACATCAGAATTACCAGGGAGATTTTTTATCTGAATGTAAATAGCACACCCCTCTGAGACATATTGAAATCAAAATCTATGGAGAAGGGATCAAAAATAAGTATTTTTAAAAGACTATCAGATCACTCTGAGGTGTACCACTGGTTAAGCCACATGATTTCAACTGTATTTATAAAACAGAGAAACTATTCTGAAGGATAGAAGAGCATTGTGTGAGTTTTTATTTTACTTGTATTACTTCTATCTTAACTGAAAAATATTTGAGGTTCTTACGATGTGCGTGGCACATCCAGAGATTTAAAAAAGCTGAAGTAAAGAAATAAGGGTACAAAAAGAATAAGGTAAAAGTGGCTAAGATTGGTATGAAATATATTCCAAATTTGTGTGGAGGTGGAAGGCAGAGTTGGTTCTTGGACTTCTTTATGAAGACTGTCTACAAGTTAAAAATAAACTGATATTCTAGGAAAGTACATTTGGTTCCTGAGAGTAAGCCCTGATAGAACGGACAATATTCTTAGCACTCTGAGGTTCCTTGAAAGCTGGGACTAGATAGCAGTGTTATTTATACCTCCTGCATCTACTATAATAAATGACGTGGTAGATGTCCCTTGACTATTTTCTAATTGAATTTATTCCCTAAGGCGGTTCCAATAATGAGTTTATGAGGGGTGATTCTCAGTGTAGGGGATATAATAGGATTTTAGAGTAAAGTCTAAATAATTACAGAGGCTAGTCACTCGAAAATCTCAGTGAAACTCCCATAGAACAAATAGATGACCTTGAGAGATACTTTAGGTACAGGGTTATTCTATACATCTACAGAAAGCTGTTCATGGTAAAGGTAGAGAACCAAGGAAGATTTCTAGGAATGAAGACTAATAGGTGGTACAAAAGTAATCACTACCCATCTTCCAAGTTGTAGCCTGAGCAGTACCTTAACCATTAGTCAGTTAGTATGTACAGAGCCTATTAGATTATAAAGTAGATGCAGAAACCATCATGGTCTCTATTTGTTATAACGTTTCTCCTATTTATACAGGTGAGATTTGTATATGGTTAGAGGTTAAACAAAAATTATTGTATGTATTAATATGGTAAAAAATAAACTCATTGTCCTGCTGTTGTTCTTAATTAGGAAATTGTTTAAATGTATGGCAGGATTTTAGTTCGTGAATCCTCCATGCAGATCAACACAAAATGGCCAGTAACCGTTATGTGTATTTAAGTGAAAAAATGTCTGTTATTGCTTTAAAAACAATAAATACAGAATAATTTTTTTGTTTAAAAAATATTGGTAGGTAGGTAAAGTCTGGAAATATATATAATGCCACAAGTATAAACAGTGCTTATCTCCAGTAGCACAAACAGCTTTTAGTTTTTCTCATTTTGTTCATTTGTTCTAGTAAACATATTTTTACCATGTTGGTTTGATAAAATAAGAACAAAAATCTCTTTTCTTTTTTATAATTGAATGCCCTTTTAATACTTCCAAGATACTTCCCTTTGAGTAGCCTACGTTCTGTTTGAACTGCATTACACCCTGTTTCTCTTGCATGTAGGAAACTTTCCTTTCAGTGTAACATTGCTCATTAAGTATCCTTCATCTTAAAAATGTTCTTTTTAAGATTGAAGATAATTTATTTTCTTCTTCTTTATGTTATATATTTTTGTTTGCTTACCCGTGTAGCAGCTCACTTATAGCAGAGATTTTATTAAACTTTTATCTGCCCTTAACAGTACTTTTGTATATACTGTTGATTCTGCCTAGAATCCTTTCCTTTCTCTTCTCCAAATAATTCTCCCTACAAATTCATCAATACTCTGGTTGTTATCCCTTCTAGAAAGTCTTTCTTAACATGCAGCATTATCTCAAGTATGTACATTATTGGGTTTCCAGTGCTTTTATAGAACCCTGTGCATAACTCTGTTGTTAGATATAGCACACTGTATTATAATAGAATATATTTACATATTTTACTGATAGTCCCTTAAAATGATCAAAGTATGTGAATTTTTTGTCCTCATATTTTTAATACTTAGTATGGCACTGAAAATGGCCCTGGTTCATTAACCATTTTGAGAATGTAGTTTTTGTTTCCTGGATGCCAAATCCTTGTGGGTTCATTTACCATGACCACAGCACCACCTTCCATACCCATGGAAGGTATATACACAGAAAAAACTAATGAAAATAGTTTTGTATGATATTTAGGAAAAATCATTTAGTATTATTGATTAGGCTTTTGGAAACCTTGTCCTTGGCTGCCTAAGGTGGACGTGACTTATTCTAATCAAATGAAGTCACTATTGCTCCTAAGGACTTTGCATAAACCTTCGTATAGGTTTGAGCAGCTTAGACCAGTGTCAGACCAGAACTACACTGAGCTCACATCCCTTTATCAGCTATTGACATCATCTACTATGCTGCAGAGAGACAAGAATGGCAAACAGAGAAAAAAAAATTTTATCAACAAGAACTTTCTCTCTGAAAAGCCTTAAAGCAGCTGGCTTAAGCTACCTATCATGAAATCTTCCAGAAGCAAATGTGCTGCTAAGCAGAAACACCTAAGATTTCTTTACTTCATTTATCATGCAGGGACTCCGAAGGAATATTACAGTTCAAAATCAGGAAATATGGAGATGAGGACAAATAGCTTTTCTCCCTTTCCACATACATTGTAAGCATTTCTACCAGCATTTTCCTTACAGTAAATTTTACCTTCATGTTCTAGTTACACAAGCCAGAAACTTAGAATCGTCTTCACACCCTTGTGCCCTAAGGATGTCTGGAATCCAGCCAATTTTGTCTGTGGCTGTTATCCCAAAGCACAGTTGGTTCTTTCCCATATTATTCTAATACCTCACTAACCTTTACTTTTGTTTTCTCCTCTAATCCTTTCTTTACAGTGTAGCCAAGATACATATTTTTTTAAAGCTTGCCATGTTGAAAACTCTTACTTCCTATTGCCCTGAAAACATCTATAGGATCTAAAGGCTATTCGTGCATTGTCTTTATCCTCATCATCCCTTGTGCCATATCTGTATTCTTACATTGTAGTCCAATCATACTCTTTCTTTCTTCTTTTTCTTTTCAGCACCACACTCATGCCCAGGGTGGAGTCTACAGCCTCCAATTCCTGGACCAAGTGTTCTTCTGGCCCCAGCCTCCCAACTACGCATCTGACATGATGCAGGGCTGATTTTTAAATATTTTTTTTGTAGAGAAGGGGTTCTCACTGTGTTGGTCAGGCTGGCCTTGAACTCCTGACCTCAACTATTTCTTCTTCCTTGGCCACCCAAAGTGCTAAAATTATAGGTGTGAATTGCTGTTCCTAGCCTTGTGTTTTGTTGTTTTGTTTTGTTTTGTTTAAATGTAGCCCATGCTCACTACATGGACTCTTCATTTTTCCATGTAGCAAAATAGCCTATCCTTCCTTTAGCTTAACAGCCACTTTATTTCATAATCTAAGTTGCCCATACTATCCTCACTCCAATTTTATTCCTTGAACGTGTTATCATCATATTGTCAAAATTTGTATGTGTGATTGGTCAGTGACTTTCTCCATAGTTGACTATAAGGTTTATGGAGGCAGAGACTCTGGCTGCTTTGACCAACCTGGAGTTCCAGTGCTTAGCCTAGTGTCTGACACATACTTACATGCTTAATTAAAATTTATTGGACAAATGAGTGGTCATGCATATACATTGAAATTATAGTACCTATTTTGGAATCACATTTCACTCTGGAGATTTTTAAAATTAAAATATTGGAGAGAGTGGCAGTAATCCTGTTGTATCCCAGCTAGTATTTGAGCAAGGGCTCACTTAACCAATCCAACCAATATTCTATGACATTTCAGTAGACCTTTTTACTTCTCATATCCATTCATTAATTTAGTTGTTAATACATTTGTTCCTTTAGGTTATTGTATACCTCTTATTTGCTAAGTAGTGAAGAATTAGCAATACAAAGGATGATAACATCCCAGCTTTTGAGATTCTTATAGACTAGCAGCGTTTATGGGCTTTAATAAAGTCATAGTTGTGATAAGTGATATTTAAAAGGAAAATATAAGTTATTCTAGAGAAGTGGTTCTCATGTGGGAGTGATTTTGTCCTCCAAGAGACATTTGAATATACTGGAGACATTTCTGATTTTAACACCTTTCAGGGCACAGTACTGCTGGCATCTAGTGGGTGGGTAGATGTTGGGGTTTGTAGGACAGTGCTGCACACCAGAGAATTTACCTGGACCCAAATCTCAACGGCACTAAGGCTCAGAAATCCTGCTCTAGGAGTTGGCTAATCGGTAGTACTTCCATGTGGAAGTGGCGTTAAAGTACAATCATGAGTAGAAGGTGTTTATGGGGAGAGTAAGAGAGTGGATGAGCATATGGGCAGAGGGAAAAATAGAGGGAAAGATCCAAAAGCATACCCTTCCTTCAAGTGTCAGAAAAGCTGGAAAAGGGTTAGTGTGTGACCCTTTTTCAGGAAAGGGCAAAGAACACAAAGTGATGTTGGAGAGATAAGTAGAACCTTATAGGTCATGTAAGGATTTGGGGGTTGTCTGTGAAGCACCCCATGGGAATTTATAGTGTATTGTTGATATGTGACACAGTGTGGACCTCTAAATATATGTAAGAGTTGGAGATACAAATTTGACAGTTCCTCACAGGGATGGTATTTGAAGTCATGAATTTATAATGATACTAGTTGGCCAAGTTGTGGTTGCTTTGTCCTGTGGCAACATTCCAGGGGTAGGTTCATAAAAGACCTACCAGGGGTAGGTTCATAAAAGATAAAAGGTTAAGGTTCATTTAGGGTTAGGGTTTTCTCAGGAAGGTATGAGAAAGGATACTGTGGCCAAAGACAAATAGCTACTGTGCTGGCTTTGGAAACTCAGCCCGGGATTGCTGTACAAGCTAATTCTTCATTTGGTAAAATGTTGGTGATTTTCCAAAATGAAATTTTGGTATTTCTAAGACAGAAAAATTTACTATGGATTCCTTACCATAAATTATAATGAGTGCTTTCTTTAATAATTATTTGAGTTCACTTGATTCTGGGTTTATGTTTTGTTTCGTTGTAAATTCTGGTGGGGGGAGTATTTGTTGAAGGATATATTTTACTTTAAATAGAAAACTAAAATTAATTATCGTATAACTTTGGGTTTAGAAATAAATAACAGATACATGTTAGAATAGACTCTGTGATTAGATATTTATATTAGATATACAATTGATTCTTTTCTCATGAAGCACAAGCAGGAGAACCAGAATATCTAGAGCAGCCATCAAGAAGTGATTTCTCAAAGCACTTGAAGGAAGACACTATTCGAGTAATTACCAAGGCTTCACATGAGCACGAAGATCAAAGTCCTGAAACAGTTTTACAGTCGGTAAGAATCTTTCTTTTGGCTGTCTGAGCATAGCCATGTTCAGATTTCTTCCTGTGGAGAGCGACCTGTCTGGGCATCAGGAGAGATAGACCCTGAAATAGCTGTGCCATGAATGGGATCGGTGACCCTGGCAAGTCACCTAAACTCCAGGCTTTCATTTCCTCAACTGTAATTTTAAAGATGATTTTTCTCTCAAGTTTCTGTTTTCCTCTTAGAAAATTATGATGGGTCATAATTATAGATTAAGTTGACAGTTTTACTCGGAACTTCAAAAGAGAAATATAAAATACAGCAGTATTTCTCTTGTTCCTCACTCTTCCTTCCATTTGTAACTATTACTTTGGAATAATTAGAAATTTAAGATATAATTTTTATTGTTCCATGAAATGTGTTCAATGATAACTGTATGCTAGGTTAGCAGAATAAATATGATATTACAAAACAGATTATGCATATTTCAAGAGTGTCCTGTGCACAAATTATCATTAATATCCTACTGTATTGTCATGTTCAAATATTTCCTTTATGTTCGTATCTTGAGCACATCAGTGTTATGGTAGCAATGAACCATAAGGTATTTAGAGAATTTGGTACTACAAGAAGGTATTTAGAGAATTTGGTACTACAGCACCATGCCATTTTTGTAGTCATTTATCTTTTATTTTATTAGTGAGCATAAGCAACTCTAATGTAGGTTTTATGGTAGTTCCTGTAAATATTTGAAGATTTCCTTCCTACATGAAGAGGATAGGACATATACGTAACATAATTTTACAATAACTAATTTTTTGCCTAAGTAAGTGAACTCAGTTCCAGAAGTAGCCTGCTGTTTGCAGTGAGGCCCTTATATGATAAGTCCTCAGTAAACCAAAGTGTTCCATAAATAAACCAAAGGGTCTTCTGTTAATTTTGTTTTGAGTAATAATCAGAAATTATTCATTTCCTTTTGAAGAATTTTAAAAATATATTAATATATCATCTGACTATTACAAACTGTATTAATTTAAAAACCTAACTTTGATTTTGATGGTTCCACATTTTGCATGTGCCTTGGAAGATCTAAGTGATTTAAGGGGCTTTGAAGCTTCTCCTGGAAAATGCTTGGATTAATAGATCTGAGATGTCTCCTTCTTGAAGAGTGGAAAGAGGAAAAACTAGGGAAGGAGAAATGGCAGAGGAGTAGGTACAAGGGAAAAATATTTTTGCCTAGCATAAAATTAATTTCCTAGGCCTTTACTAATTAGAAATTTTATTTGTAAGAGCCTCCATTATGGCTAATAAGTGTCTTCTCTTTAGCTGGTAATAGAAAACGGAAAGCATGGTTTAGGTTAGTGTAGAATCATGATTTTTGTAGTTTGACTAGTCAGTAATTTACATTTGAAGAAATGAGCACTTTTATATTTTAATTGATAGTTTATTAATATGAATATCATATAAGCTCATACCCATTACCTCATCTTTAATTGAGCAAGGAGAATGACAGGGAAAGAATGTAATAGGCAGATAACATATATGTTTTTCCATTTTGGTTTTCTTTTGGAGTGATATCCACAATTTGCCCCATGTCTCTTTAAATCCTGAAGCAATCCAAGAATTTGTTAACTGTGGCTGTCTGAAGTGGCTCATGGTTCTTAGTGTCATGGTCAGTTGTTCAGGATCGAAGTTAACTACTTCATATTTTGTTTTCTCGTTTAAATTTGGGATGTATTGGAAGCGAAATTGTGCGGATGAAATGAGACTTCAGACTTTGGAATCACACATTTCTGGGGGTTTGGATATTAGTTTTACTTCTTACTAAACCTCAGTTTTCTTTTTCACAAAGTGGAACTGATGGTGAGATTATGAAGAGCACTTTTTGAAGGTGCCTAGCATGGCATGTGGTAGGCACTCCGTAACTTCTGCTACTTTAACCTTAGCCATTTCACAACGACACAGTACACTGAATTTTATGCTTAGCATAACAATTCTTTGGAAAGCTTAGAACCACAGAAATCACAGACAGTCTTCAAATGTTTAGGCAGCTTGCTTTTTACAAAAATTTCTTTAAATAGGATGCTTTAGGATATGTAAAGGGAAAGAAAAGTAAATTCAGGAACACATAGTCCCACTCACTACTCAAAGTTTTAATTCAGTCACTTTTATCTTTTTTTTTTTTTTTTTTTTTAGTTTTTGGCCGGGGCTGGGTTTGAACCTGCAACATCTGGAATATGGGGCCACCCCCCAAAAAAATTACCAACAGGAACCACCCCAAATTAAGTCACTTTTTTCTTTTTTTTTTTTTTTTTTTTTTTTGTAGTTTTTGGCCGGGGCTGGGTTTGAACCTGCCACCTCTGGCATATGGGGCCAGCACCCTACTCACTGAGCCACAGGCACCACCCCTAATTCAGTCACTTTTAGTATGTTGTTTTCTTGTTAACTTGTATTTGGATTTTGGATTTATTTTTGTGTTGAGTTACATATAAAAGTTTATTCTGCCTTATCTTCTTTTAATGATTTAGCCTTTTAACATGTCCCCGTGTTCTGCAGTCAGTGAGGAAAAAAAGTGTAAGGACTGAGTATTGTTTTGTTGAGTAATTACTGTTTGCTCACCCATTTGCTCATTGTATATTTGTTTCTACTTTTACATTTTTATGAATAGGCTGCTGGAATAAACTTTTCTCCACCTTTCAGGTTATTTCCTTAGACTAGAATTACTAGGTTAAAAGATGTATGCATAGTAATGTGACCAAAGGGCTTATATAATAATTATGTTGCTTTCTAAGAACCTTTTTTATGGACCACTTAAAAAACACATATAGTTAATGGATTTTAGGCAATTAATAAAACTCTTTGTATTTTATTTATTTTTGCACATTATTAAACTGAGGGGTGCTTATATTTAACTCTTGTCAAGGTTAGCCTTTGTTAATGTGTTTGTATAAAGCCTGGAAAAAATCGAAAAAGAAAAACATTCCTTACTTGAATAAGAATTAAATTCTTCATGAAAAATTTTATGATACCTGAGGATATCTAAATTTGATGAATGATACTGCAGAATTATTTTATTCCGCTAATGCTCCTTCCCTTTTTCAAGTTTTACCTATGTAATTAATCACTATTATGCTGTTAAAATTACTCAAAACTGACTAGAAAGGCTTATAAAATGTTTATTTTCCCTACCTGTAAACTCTTTTCCAAAGAAAATACATTTTATAATGATCAGTATTTTAAGTAATATATTTCTTAATAATTTCATTTCTTAATTTAAGTCTGTTTGCCTTAAATTTATGTTTTTACTCTTAAGGTGATATTGTTGTGGATTGATTTTTTTAGTGAGAAATCTGTCACTCCAGACTCCAGACAGATTTCTTAATTTACTTATATCATGCATTTCACTCTTGTGAACGGGGAAACCTATCACAATTCTTTCAAATACTGGGAGGATCTTAATTAAATGTGATGGACCAAGCACATCTCTATTGAATATGTGTGATAGTAATATTAAACTAAAATTATTCAAAATAAACAGTTTAAAGTGGCATAATAAAATAGTATAATGACACTGGTAATACCTGACATTTATAGAACAGATGTTAGGTTTGCTACATACATATTATCTCTCAGAATCACAACAACCATGCAGGTTATTTATTTCCTTTTAAAAAGTTGAGCATTTAGTTAAAATAAGAAAGCCCTTTCTAAAAATGTTATGGTTTAGAATAACATTTCTTTTAAAAGAAGTAATACCAGTCTTGGCCATTAGTTTTGTTCTATTGTTTAATTAAACTCTTTCTGCATATGTACTCCTGGAAAGTCAGAAAAAGTTAATTTATCGTCTTTCAAATGGAAATAAAACCTCTTTAATTGTTCTTATTAAAGTTTGTTTATTTTAAAACTAAAATTTAGATTTGCTTAGGAAAACATTTTTATGGTCTAAATTAAAATCACTTAAAGTGCTTGAAAGGTTTATATTTATTTATAGGTAAATAGTGGATATGCTAGTTATAAATCTATTCCGTAAAATCAGACCGTGTAAAATCTGAAGAGTATTTTGAATGAAGCATATGAGTGTGTCTTTGATTGGACTTTATTCGTTTGCAGAATGGCTTCTGCTTTGTTATTGTGCATTAGTGATATACATAGATTTTGTGATGAAGGAGAAGAAAAAACTCAGTACATCTGATTGAGTTGTTAAAAATGGATATTATTTGCCAAAAAAAAAAAAAAAGGTATTTTCCAACAGCTTTTTCTTATTTTCAACAAGTATTGATGGGTTATTTTAAGATATATAAATATAGATATATGCATAGGTTTGCAACATATATATGAAAGCCCCGGAGTCTCAGGCTCTATAGAGTGAGTTAAACACCGTAGAATATGGTTAACAAATGGATACACAATTGATTATGAAAAAGTGAAAATGTAAGTAAAAACTCTATAAAACTACTGGGTTTAGAAGTGGTCATATCTTATTTTGGTTGAGATATTGAGAAAGATTTTCTGGAGTTTTGGAATTTTTTTTAATAAAACTCTGAGCTATACAGAGAGGAATAGAAAACACAACTTCTATATTTATTACTTTAAGAACTTGGAGTTAAAATGCTTTGTGGGTAAAAGATAAAAACATGTTTTGTTTGGAGACATAAAGGGGAAAAGCTGTACATTCTCTTTTACTCCTAGATGAATAAATTGGCTTCTAATGTTCAGTTTTAGGTGACAAGCAAATGCAGGGTTTTAAAAAAATTCTTAATTAATATGGGTATATAATAGTTACATATATTTATAAAGTACATGTGATGTTTGATACAGGAATACTATGAATTAATCAGATTGGGGTAATTGAGGTATCTGATATGTTAGGAACCTTTGTATTAGGAATCTTCCAGTTCCACTCTTTTAATTTTTTGAAAGTAGACCCTAAGTTATTGTTGATTATAGTCACTTTGTTGTTCTATCAAATATTGTTTCATCTAACTATATTTTTATACCCACTAACCATTAAAGTGAGGATGTTTAATGGATACAAATGCAGATATTTTTAAAGACTTGAGAGTCTATGTACTCAAGCTTGGTGTTTCCATTGTTCTCTTTTCTAATGTTCATACTAATGATTTTCTTCTGCAGAAACCTGAAAATCCTGCAACCCAACCACCTTCTAACCAGCGAGTTGTAGAGGTGGAGATTCCTCATGTAGGGAAATTTATGATTGAATCAAAGGAGGGGGGTTATGATGATGAGGTACCTTCATTATAGCACTCTGCACCATTGCTACTTAATTTTTGCTGTTTACTACACATACTTTGGGCATGTCTGCACCTTTACACTTATGTCTTCTGCTGCATAACTTCGAGCTTTGCCACCCATAGTCTGACATTTGTTCACCAACTACTAACTGAACTTTGAATTTAAGTGAAAATTTAAGTAGAAAGCTTATGAACCTTTTCAAAAGAATAATTTTGTATTTGTGGAGTTAATTTTTATGCAGAAGTAGAATCAATTTATTCTCAGGTTGATAGATTAAAATAAGATTTGTTTAATTAGTAGCTAATATTTTGCATTTAAAAATAATTTTATATTCTTTTCCTGTTGTTATTTATTATACTTGCCTACCATTCCCTAGCAGAAAATCCTGCATCATGATTGTAAGATGGCTAATTGATGTTTTTGCTACTGCATTCTCTTTATGGGGCTGAGGAGTGAATGACTTTATCAACATTACTGCTGGTGTCTGACACACTGTGGCACCTCCATCTTTTTTCTTCTTACCTCTTCACTATTAATTCTCATTGATTTAGTTTTCTAACAGTATGAAGAAATTTTTATTTCTCATGGTAGAGTACTGTGAAATCCAAGTGAAAATAATCTATTGTCCCAGCACCAGATTATTTTCTTCCCTTTTCTGCTGTCCTCTTGGTATTCTTAGAATTGTTCTTTTTTATATTTCAGGAAGGTCCAAAGTAACAAAGAAGGCTATGCCTTTTGTGGGGGGGTGATTTGGAAAAAAGCTTGTTGGAGTCTATCATTTGTTAGTTTTTACAGGCATGGATGACAATATTTTTGGGTTTTTTTCAAGTAACATTATTTTAAGACTTACTCTAAGGTTATAATTACTGTTATGCAAGAGTTAATCACCAACATCAGAAGTATCATACAGACATTAGATTTGTAGGCTGACCTGAGTGTTTTCTTAAGCACATAATGTTAGATATATCACATTTCTCAATGTATCATCTCAAGCAAATACTATGAGTGATAAGTTCAGTGAATCACTGGTAAGGAATGCAATCTCCTGATTGCTAATAAGACAGCTTCATAGTGACTTGGGGTATTTCATTTTGTGGATATGTTAAAGTGTTAAAATTTAAGAATAATAAATTATTACAAAAACAAATACTTAGCTATTTAAGTACTTAGTAGCTCTACAATGTTCTGGTTGACTGTTTTCTTACCATGTTGGCTCTTTATTTATTTTTTTTATTTACCATGTTGGGTCTTGAAAATTGTGGAAACTGTGATGCTTTTAATAAAAATGTTGATTTATTGATGAAACACCTATGTGTTCTAGGGTAAGGCTTCTAGCATTTCACAAAGTTGAATTGTGATTAATCATTTAATGCTGTCCTTTGCAAGTGCTTACGCTCTTGGCAGAAGTGTATGTGTGTGTGTGCGCGCGTGCACCTTTAATTTATTGGAGTGGCAGTTTAACAGTGCATGTGTATTGGAACTTTGACAAACAAGTCATGTGAATACAGGGCGGCTGCTTAGGGATGTGCAGCCTGTACAGTTGTGTGGGGGTGCCCAGCCAAGGGGCAGGGTGGGATTGAAACTGAGCTCATGCTGGGCTCATCCACTCTTGAGGAAGAGATACCTTTTTTTATTGGTAAAGGGAATGTTGCTTTTTTCTAAATAGTTCTTTCAGAGAGCTGCATAATTTTCTAATTTCCTTGTCCAGAAGGGGGTGCCTTTTTAAAATTCTTCAGTTCAGAGAGGGTGCCTTTTTGCAGTTTGCACAAAGGCACCGTGTTAGCCGGTCGTGCCCTGTATGGATGATTTCAAAAGATGCTTATGTGCATATTAGATCACATCTGCTATTAAAAATGCAAGATTTGATTTAGGATAAAACAAAGGAGTTTCAACTTGCATGTAAAGAAATTATTTTTGGTTTCTAAATTTTTTTTTAATGTTAACCATTCAAAAACTATTACTTTAAATCTCTGTGGCAGATCATGATGACCCCGAACATGCAAGGTATTATCATGGCGATAGGTAAATCCAGGAATGTGTATGACAGGGGTGGTCCTGAAGCAGGGTTCTTTAAGGTACAATTCACATTTTCATTTTTTTTTTCCTTTTTTTGAAGTTAAACATCTCAAAATGTTTTACTACGTTGAATTAAATTTGGTTTTCTGTCTAATTTGTTTTCTTATCCATAGCTAACTAATATTCACATGAATAAAGATAATTAAAGAAAAACAAAGCATTTTACCTTAGTTAATCTAATAATGTGCCTCTAATTTGTTAGCATAAAGTTGAATTATACTTGATTTAAATATTCATGAGCAGTAATAGGACTTTTTAATTGCTTCTGATAAAAGGTTATTTTCTCCTCGTTGTTTGTATTATTGGTCAATATTGCAATAGTTTCTGTTTAATTTTTTTTTGTCGTTTGGTACTTATTTGCTTTCATTTATTGTTTTAAATTGATTTATTCATTTATTATCTTTTTGCTTTCTGTTCACTATGGGTTCTCCTTAATCAATTTGTTATATCCTGGTCAGTTTAAGACATGTGAGACTATCAAGTTGATGAATTCTTCTATGGCCAAGTCGTTTTTCCTCTAATACTAGAGCTTTTTAGTGTTTTAATTACAATATTACTTGGTTGTACATATTTGAAAGGTGATCACCATGTATATTTTGTCATTTTATTTAGATTAACCAAAAATCTTCCTAGTTTTTTTTCACTCCTTTCCTCTTTGTAGTGGTTTTTTATTTATTATTATATTTTCATGAGGGGAGGGAAGGGCCCTTTTTTAGTGTTTCTTGAAAAGCAAGGTATAACTGTTGAGGTATAATTTACTATAAGCTATGTACACCTTCCTTTTTTGATGTTAAAAAATCTAATATTTTCCCTAATTTTCTGTGATTTGTCATCAGCCAACTTGATCTTAAAAATACTGTTCTTTTTTCTTTCTTTTTTTTTTTTTATTAAATCATGGTTGTGTACATAAATGCAATCATGGGGTACAGTGTGCTGGTTTTATATACAATTTGAAATATTTTCATTGAACTGGTTGACATAGCTTTCATGGCATTTTCTTCATTATTGTGTACAGACATTTATATTCTACATTTAGTACTGTCCCCTGCTGAGATGCACCATAAGTGTGGACCCACCAAATACACTCCCTCCGCCCATCCTCCCTCCTCCCCTCACCTCTCTTGCCCCTTTCCCCAGTTGTTGTGCTGTACTTGGGTTATAGCTTTCATATGAAAGCTATAAATTAGTTTCATAGTAGGGCTGAGTACATTGGATACTTTTTCTTCCATTCTTGGGATACTTTGCAAAGAAGAATATATTCCAGCTCCATCCATGTAAGCATGAAAGAGATAAAGTCTCCATCTTTCTTTAAGGCTGCATAATATTCCATGGTGTACATATACTACAATTTATTAATCCATTTGTGGGTCGATGGGCATTTGGGCTTCTTCCATGACTTAGCAATTATGAATTGGGCTGCAATAACATTCTGATACTGATATCTTTGTTATAATGTGATTTTTGGTCTTCTGTATATATACCTAGTAGAGGAATTACAGGATCCAATGGCAGTTCTATTTTTAGATCCCTGAGTATTCTCCAGATATCTTTCAAAAAGGACCGTATTAGTTTGCATTCCCACCAGCAATGTAGCAGTGTTCTCTTTTTTCCACATCCACGCCAGCATCTCTGATTTTGGGATTTTGGGATGTGGGCTAATCTTACTGGAGTTAGATGATATCTCAAAGTAGTTTTGATTTGCATTTCCCTGATGATTAAGGAACATGAGCATTTTTACATGTGTCTGTAGGCCGTGCACCTGTCTTCTTCAGAGAAGTTTCTCTTCAGGTCCCTTCCCCACCCTGAGATGGGATCACTTATTCTTTTCTTGCTAATACGTTTGAATTCTCTGTGTATTCTGGGTATTAAACCTTTGTCGGAGACATAACCTGCAAATATTTTCTCCCATTCTGATGGCTGTCTGCTTGCTTTACTATCTGTGTTCTTGGCTGTGCAGAACCTTTTTTAGTTTGAACAAATCCTTGTAGTGCATTTTTGATGCTGCTTCAATTGCCTGGGTGGTCCTCCTCATAAAATATTCACCCAGACCGATTCCTTCAAGAGTTTTCCCTGCACTTTCTTCTAGTATTTTTATAGTTTCATGTCTTAAGTTTAAATCTCAAATCCAGTGAGAGTCTTAGTTAAAGGTGAAAGGTGTGGGTCCAGTTTCAGTCTTCTACAGGTTGCCAGCCAGTTCACCCAGTACCATTTGTGAAATAGGGAATATTTTCCCCACTGAATGTTTTTAATTGGCTTGTCAAAGATCAAATAACGTAAGTAGCTGGGTTCGTCTCTTGATTCTCCATTCTATTCCAGACATCTACCTCTCTGTTTTTATACCAGAACCATGCTATTTGGATCACTGTTGATTTATAGTATAGTCTGAGGTCTGGAAGTGTAACTCCTCCTACTTATTATGTTTATTTTTGAGTAGTGTCTTGGCTATTTGAGGTTTTTTCTGATTCCATATAAAATGATGTATTATTTTTTTGAGATCTTTAAAATATGACAGTGGAACTTTAATAGGGATTGCATGAAAATTGTATATTGCTTTGGATAGTATAGACACTTTGACAATGTTGATTCTTCACAGCCATGAGTGTGGTATGTTTTTCCATTTGTTAGCTATTTCTTTCCTTACACTTTCATAGTTCTCTTTATAGAAATCTTTAACATCTTTTGACAGGTAAACTTTCAAATATTTCATCTTCTTTGGCACTGCTGTAAATGGAATAGAGTCCTTGACTGTTTTTTTGGCTTGGCTATTGTTGGTATATATATAAAGGCTACAGATTTATGGGTGTTGATTTTGTAGCCTGAGACACTGCTGTATTCCTTGATCACTTCTAAAAGTTTTGTAGTAGAATCTCTGGTATTTTCCAGATATACAATCATATCATATGCAAAGAGTGAAAGATTGATCTCTTCTGACCCTATGTGGATACCCTTGATTGCCTTTTCTTCCCTAACTGCAATGGCTAAAACTTCCATTACGATGTTGAAGAGCAGAGGAGATAATGGGCAACCTTGCCTGGTTCCTGATCTAAGTGGAAATGATTTCAATTTAACTCCATTCAATACGATATTGGCTGTGAGTTTGCTGTAGATGGCCTCTATCAGTTTAGGAAATGTCCCTTCTATACCAATTTTTTTAAGTGTTCTGATCATGAAGGGATGCTGGATATTGTCAAAAGCTTTTTCTGCATCAATTGATAGAATCATATGGTCTTTATTTTTTAATTTGTTTATGTGCTGAATTACATTTATAGATTTATGTATATTGAACCAGCCTTGAGACCCTGGGATAAAGCCCACTTGGTCATGGTGTATAATTTGTTTGATGTGTTGTTGGATTCTGTTT